>CATIWR010082424.1:0-14115 GCA_949677035.1 Omphalea diandra
ATAATGACACTTGTACCGTTGCATTTGGGACACTTGAACATATATGTAGTGTTTGTATAGTTGCATGACAAATTATTTTATATTGTGTGCGTGTTATAACATCATAAATAATGGTGTTATAGAGCTTATTTTAAAGTATAAGGAGCATCTAGGAATTAGTAGATGGATGGAAGTGCTTAAGGAGTGAAAAAGAGGGACTAAAAGAGGAAAGTGAACTTCCAACCAATAGGAATGCAACACCATGATTTTGTCTTATTGCAATAGACTTACAAGTGGAATTTTTTACCCATTAGGATCAGAATTAAGGGGTTAGATGTGAGTTATAGCAGAAGAGAGAGAGAAAGCTAAGGAAGAAAGAAAGAAAGGAAAAAGAAGAAGAAGAAGAAGAAGAAGAAGAAGAATAAGGAGAGGAAGAAGTGTGAGCTGCCTAGGAAAAAGTCCTAAGGTTTTCTAATTCTGGAATAATAGGTAAGTTAATTTATCTTCTTCTCAACTGAAATTAATAACATGTTAATCATGTATGGTTAGTGAGAATTATGGAATAATTGAGGTAGAGCTCTTGGATGGAAGTTGAAATCCAAGAGAACAAGAGTTGTTTGTGTTGGATTTTACTGTTAGAGCAGGATTTTATACCCACGATTTCATAACACTAGAAGAGGCATTAGGGAAAGTGAAAAATATGAAAGTTGTAGCTTCATATCCTATGTAAATCCATATGAAATTTTGTTTCTTTATTTAGTGTGTGTGAGGAGTTATGACTCCTTCATTACGGCTGGTTCACAACCAAATGAGATGACCTCAGTCTTTCTATTTTCTTATATTTTGATGGCCTTATGTTATGATTTTGATAAAGTGTAAAACATGAAATTTGTAGGGTTATATCCCCTATAAATACTTGTAAAGCAGTTTTGATTTATTTGTTCTGTGGAAAGAGATATGGCTCATTGATTGGGACTAACCCTATACCCGGATGAAACCCCACCTTTCTTTTAATTCTATTTTCCAAGAATTTGATGGCCATAGATTCAGAATTTGATGATAGTATAAACTTTAAAGTTGTATATTTATGTCTGATCTACATACTTATGAAATATTTTTGCCAAACCCAGCATGGTTGTTGAGATATTGTCCCTTCATCATGACTATTTGTCAACATGTTACAAACTTGTTCACCCTGACATTGGTCCTTTATTTTGGTGACCTTATAGACTGAATTAGACAATGAGTACAACATTAAAAATGTTAATTTATATGTTTTGTAACTGATGGTAGATCATTATTGCAATTGGATTTGTATAATTTGAGATACACCCAGGAATGTAAGACTTACTTAGACTGAGATGACATTGCAATGGGGAAAATTTAAAAATTTACCACATTTTTTGTGTGTCTGATATTAGCCTGAGATTCGAATATGTTGTCTCATTATGTGTCTAGTTTGTTTGAAAAAAAGAATCAAGTCATTTTGATAAGTATATCTAGAGTTATTACTATGAGAGTGTAGCAAGCTCAGGCTGCCATATGAGGAAAATATGCATAAACACTAGGTCCACTTGCATGAATCATGCCATAGTTGCATACCAAGCATTCATAATCATTTTGACATACTTATAACCATTTATGTATCAAATGTTAAGATCTCAAAACTTTGAGGAAGCCCTAGAGAGAGAACCAAACCTACCATAAAGATTGGTCACATTAAAAGGTGAGTAAAAACCATAATTAGATTCAATGTGTATGTGTGATAATTTTATGGTATGATTATGATATATTACATGTATATGTGATTGAATTGTTACATTTTACATGTGAATACAAGTTAAGTGAGAATCATATGCTCTTAATGATTACTTAGTATACCATTTGTGAATGAGCACTTGCACATGAAACTAAAAGGATGTTGTGATCGGCTTGTCAAACACTTGCAAATCACGTGGAAGATGGACTAATAGGTCCTATTGGCATATGTTGTTGATTAAATGATTCACTTGTTCTATGCTAGCCAACAAAATCAAATGTCACTTGAATCACATGAATTCTCGGGAGCAGTGTTTGCCTTGCATGGTCACGACAAAAATTAATCTATTGCACTTGCACTTGTATAGTTAAATGTTAAACTTGTAATGTATCCTGATGATATTTGACTATTGGTTGTGACATAAGAATCTGATTATTGTTTTTAATCATTGAGTCGCGACTCACCAAATCGCAATTATATTTTTCAGATACCAAAGAATAGGGATTGGACACTTTGGTGGTTAGAGTTTTGAATTGAGACATGAACCACAGGTCGTCAACTGAATTCCAACTCTTTCTCTCCTTGTGTCATGTACATACATTTAGATAGAAATTAGTTATGGTCACTAGTCTTGAAATTAATTAACATATATGCATGCTAAATATATGTTTGATTGTGTATGTATAATGAATAAAACCTTTTATGCATATGTATTTTGGACATGAATGCTATGAGTTTTGTAAATGAAAATGGTCATTACAGTTCACAAAGTATGCTTGATCTTGTTGAGAGTATTGAGAGAATATATAGAAAACTTATTCTTCAAACTCTGTTTTGAAGATAACTCTTTCAAGCTTTAAATAATGAACTTCACTTGATTGCTACATCACTATTGGTTAACCCTTTTGATTTGAAAATAGCTTTCTCAATAGAATACTCACTTAATGGAATAGTTTTCTATTTATTTCTATTAAGAGTGGGTACATTTATAGGTTGAAATAAAGAACTAGTCATTAAAAAGAAAGTTGTCACTTTATATTACATTTGTAAATAGTCAAAGCCCATTGAAATTTTTCATGCTTATTATTGAGTCATCAACAATCATTAATTTCATGAAAATGGCTGTTTGTCAAGCGAAATACAATTTCAATGGTCGTCGGTACTAACAAAATGGTCATTAGGACTAGTTGTTTGGGAGAAGTTTATCTCAACACTCATCCTTTGACTTTCTCATTTGTTTATTCAACTATCTTCAATGGTTATTAGATATTCTCAATGCCTATTGTGATTCAATATCAATCCTTGCTGGAGTATGATGCCCATTGCGAATTTCCAAAAAGGTGTGAACTTGATGCTCTATTTTTTAAGATCTTCAACAATACTTCAATGGTTGTTGGTGAGCTTCTAATGCTCATTGGACATCCTCAATGAATTGTTGCATTATTGACTGTGCGTTGTTGGAGGGTCCATAAACTTTAGCTTAATCTAGGAAGCTTTTCCAATGCCAGTTGGTAAGATCCAATACCCGTTTCAAGATCTTATGAGTTTTGCTAAATATAAGTTGCTTGGTCCAACACTAGTTGTAAAAATGCAATGCCTGTTGTGAGATTAAGAACAATGCCCATTGCGGAATTGTGCCTATTGCGAAGTTCAAGATGCATAGCTTATGTGATTGAGTTATCCAACACCTGTTTTAATAGAGGATAACACTTATTGTGAGATCTAGAAGACTTTGCTCATGCTAGGGTGATACTCCAATGCTTGTTGAGTTACTTCAGCGCCCGTTGCTAGAGTCATAATGCCTATTGGACAATGGCAACACTCATTGGATTGTCAAGTTTAGTTTGCTTGATTTTTACTCTCTTAATACTTAGAGTTTCCATTCATAACTCTTTCTCCAATCATCATACTTCAACAAATTGATGTACCTATAAGAATTAACACAAATAATTTAGACAAAGGTTAGCTTTTAGATATATTTGTGATCACCAAAACAAGACTTGGAACGTAAAGGTTCAACATAATATTGTTTCATTTCTTCCCCCATGTAACATATAACCTGCATATCTTTTCTCTACTAAATATTTGCTTTTATTTTCCATTTTTTATGATATTATAAAAACATTTTCATACTTTGCTACTTCAAAATTGTTATTTCTTGCTTTTTTTTTCCCGTAATTTTAAGTTTCTATTCTTTGTTCTCAATATATTTTAGTATTTCACATATTAATTTTTTTTTATTTTTTTGTTATTTCTTTTAAAGATAGAATAACCCTGAGATAAACATTGCCTTCAACGACTCTATAGCTTTAAAAGAAGTCAGACATTTTATGCTTTATTTTTTTGTAATCTATTCAATTTTATGTTGCAATATTTTTAGTATCTTCTTTTCTTTTAATTTTTTTTGATAGACTTTGCTAATGCTCTGTATATTACAAATAGAACTATTGCTTAAATATCGTTCCTTTCCTTCCATTGTTACCTTTGTAGTACAAAAAAAGGATACGCAAAAATAGAACAAACATGAAAAAATGATATTTTTTAAAACGTAGGAAATGAAAAATTGGAAAAACATGTAAATAAAAGAAAAATAGGAATATATTTATAAATATTTTTTCTTACATATAATAAATTAAGACAACTAATAATGAGATTATACAAGAAATCGTATTAAAAATAATTATCTAAATCAATATTTATTATAAAAAATTAAATGAGATGATAATAATCAATCAAACATTTTAAAAAAAAAATATTAATTGTCTATAAGTTTCATAATCAAAATTAATAATAGAAAAGAAACATGTCTTTAAAATGAAAATACGCTTTTTAA
This sequence comes from Omphalea diandra, assembly GCA_949677035.1. Taxonomy (NCBI): domain Eukaryota; kingdom Viridiplantae; phylum Streptophyta; class Magnoliopsida; order Malpighiales; family Euphorbiaceae; genus Omphalea; species Omphalea diandra. Next base: position 4,572 of record CATIWR010082424.1, read on the forward strand.
AATTTCAAAATCACATAAACTTCCCCGAAACGTTTCAAATAAGTTTTAGTGAGCTTCCTGAAAAAAAAAGACATTTTTAAAATGTGAAAAATACTTCCCTCCAAGAGTTTTTATGCATCATAGACTGTTGTTGTAAGTTTCCTGTTTGACTTATATAATCTGGTTATGGGTTCTAGCCATTAATTTTACATTGATAATTGCCTTTATTTTTTATTTTATATTTATATTATATTGCCACTATGTATGTTTATTATTAGCTCTTATATTGATAATGACACTGTTATTATATATGTATAGATATTAATAACATTAAACATTGAATTTTTTTGTCTTAATTTTTTTACCAGTTTCGTTGCCCATGTTTTCATATATAAACAATATTTAGTTAAATTTGGTATATAAATAAAATAAAATAAATTACATAGCTTTCAATTATTTATTGAAAGATATCTCTACAAATTAAATATCATGAATGAAACAGTTACTCATGAATAAATTTGATATTGAATCTTGAAAGTGCATGGACTGTAAATATGATTGTACCATTCAAAATTACATATTTTTAAATGCATTTGAAAACTATGTAATATCAAAACTTTTTTCTTTAACCTACCATGTAGTCCATGCATTTTTAAATTTTAATCTCAAATTTATTCATGGGCAGGTATTTCGTTTTTGATAGTTAATTTATAGATATTCGCAATAAGTAGTTGAAATATTTGTATACCAGATTTAACTAAACATTATTCACATTAGAAAATTTGTGCAAGAAAACTGGTAACAAGATTAAATTTGGAATATGAACTATTTTAGACTATATATTCTATTTGAAATATAACATATGTCATACAGATGATAGTTGTCTCGCACTTTTTCAAAATAATTTTACATTAGGTGATACTACAACTAGATTTTCATGTTCTATATTATGAAACAGAATGCCATAATTTAGTCCTTAAAACATGGATATTATTACAATATAAACATTTATAAAATTAGATGATTTTGGCTTATATTTGGAGACATGTTGATCTGAATACTACAAGTATCCAATGTTATATCAGACTAAGTACTACAGATATCCATTTGACTTAAGATTGATTTGGTCTATGAATAAATGAACTCATTTTTACATAGCACGAGAACTTAACCATTGGGTTTACTATTACTTTTGAAGAAATAAAAATATAGATATGTTAGACACGAATTGTATGCTCTGACAACAGCTTAGAAAAAAAGCATGATGAATCATATTAATTTGTGCACAACAATATAATAATTGTAAAGGTTATTATATGTTAAACATGTATTCTATGTATAAAAACATTTATACAGATATGAAATCATTTATATTGTATAATTGAAATTCTCTTCCAAATTATAATTGATATTAATGTTCTGAATAAAATCTTACACATTTACTAACACAAATTTATTGTATGTGAGCTCATAAAATAATTAATAATAATCTAAGAAAATATAATTGTTTGTTATTTAATTCATGTATTATAATGTAAAGAACAAACAAAAAAAAAAAAAGTTCTCACAATGATTGGCGCGCGGACAGTCCTGCTAATTTGATATAAATATGAAAGTTTCAGTATTTTAATATTGTTTTACCAAAATTTAATGTTAGACTTTATTGGATATTTTCTCAAAATTAGAAAATCAAAAATGAAAATTTTCACAACAGCTATTGTCTGTATTAATTTTGTCTTTTAATAACAGCCATTACCTGTACTATTTTTGTCTTTAGTGGCGACAAAATGACTACATAAGTATTTTCAAAGATATATATAATATTATATATTTTTTGATGCATAGGCGCAACATGGCATCCTATGCAACCTAAATAATAATATGCTATTTTAATAACAAATTTATTTAATAATTGCTAACTGACAAAGCACTTGCCAACTCATTAGGAAAAATTGATGGTACAAAACTTTTGAACTTTGTAGCCGCACTCCTATAATAGTCTTCGTAAGTTCCAAAATAGAAAATAAATACAACATTGATCTTTATAGCTTTGTTTGAAATTATGTGAGTAAAAAGAAAAAAGTTAATTTTATTTATAAATATATTCATTTTAGTAATAATTTTCATTTTTAATAAATTTTAAATTAATAAGATCATTAATAATATTTTTTTAATTTTTCATTGAAATTTTTTAAATAAAATTTTTTTAATTGCTTTTAAATAGTCTTTTTAAATAAAAATTTATTACATCCCATTTTTAATGGTAAAATATCTAACACCATTGTATTACAATTTCATACACCATAAAAAGGGTAAAATGCCAAATAAGTTCATCAATTTGTAACAGAGTGACAAATGATGATAAAATAAATATTTTCGTCAAAATTTCTTTCAATCTTATATTATTTCGTTATAAAAAGCTAAAATTTTAGCTGAGGAGAGCGCATGTGTTATAAATATGATTTAATAATTAAAAAATTAATTTTTTAAGAGAGAAAATTTAAAATTAATATTAAAAAAATACATAACGGTCATGAAATACATTTAAGAGAATTGAATTTAGTTATATTTTGACAAAAACACAATTTCCCTCAAATTCCTAAATCCTTAAATCTCCCTAAATAATTCTAAATCTTTAAATCCCCCAAACACAATTTCACTTCGATAATAAAATTTTTCCTAAATCAAAATCGATTGATTGAAGAACGCAAAAGAATAATATTTTTGTGGAGTAATAATTTTTCTCGTTCATTCAATTGCATCCAACTGCTAGAGTTATTTGTAATAACTAAGTTTTGAAATTGTGTGAATTTATGATGGCAGAGAGGAAAATAAAAGTATTTTAAATGGCATGATTTCTTAATGATCCTGAAACTTTTTATAAAACAGAATGGGGAACCTTCGCCTTTTCTCCTTCATGGGATGGAAATGAGATTACATTCCTGCCTCACAAGTCCCATGAGGACCTCTAAAATTTTATTTATAATTTAACAAATTATATTTTAAAAAATAATTTAAAAAATATAAAAAATTAAAATATTTGTCTTGTGGGGAATTACTGTGAGGTGAGGTGTTCCTACAAAGCTAGGGACATGAAAAAAATTCTCTCCATCAAAAGGGTGAGACATGGGATGAGAGATAGCTCCTACTCTGTCCACTTGTTATTCCTAAAAAAGTATCATTTTCAATAAATATTTTAGACTTTTATAATAAAATAATATAATATCAAAAGTTATTTTAATTAAATAGTACAATATCGAGAGTACTTTCATTTTGTTAATTTTTTTATCATTTCGTTGCAAGTTGAGGCACCTATATTTGGCCCTTTAGCCCAACATAAAATATCTACATTGAGGCTATATTACGTTATAAAAGTATCTTCTATCACAATTTCATACACCATTAAAAAGATATTGGTATTTCGGTCTCATTGATTTTGAGAATAATATTTTTCTAAAAAGCAATTTTTTTTTTCATTTTTGTGATGTTTAACGCATTTAAAAAAATAGATAATAAAAAAATATTTGCATAATCAATGAAAAATTGAATCATTTTAAAATTTTGATAAAATCATTTAAATAAAAAATGATATATATATATATATATTAATATTAATATATTTATTGTTACTGATCATTCTTGATCATCAATACTTATTACTAGTTGTTGTCGACTCCTATGATCGTCAATGATCAGTGATATTTATAAAAATATGAAAAAAGTATACAATTTTATCCTGTGGTTTTTTTGGGCAAATATAGTCCTTTGATTTGTTTATTAAAAAAACTATACCCTATAGTATAACACCATTTGCAAAGTAGTAACAAATTTGTAACTCCATTAGATTCATCTGACTTGATACTAGATTATATATATTATTTCAACTAATTATATATAGGTACATAATTTTTTCACTCTAAATATATAATTTGTTTGCTTTTTTTTTTTTTTTTTTTTACTTTTCATATATATTTGAATAAATTTTGTTTCTATCACTATAGAATTTATTCAAATATATACATAAAGTAAAAAAAAAAAAGAACAAATTATGTATTTAAAGTGAAAAAATTTTGTATCCAAATTTTAGATATATAATTAGTTGAAATAATATACAAAATCTGATAACCGATCATATGAGTGTAGTATAGTTACAGATCTGGTACCACTTTGCAAATAATACTATACCACAAAATAAAGTTTTGCTAATAAATAAATCACATGACCATATTTGTCAAAGAGGAAAACTATTGGGTAGAATTTTGTACTTTTTCCTACAAATATTCATTTTAAAATACTATTTCTTTGTATTAAATAATAAATAATATAAATATAAAATATTTATTATCTAAAATTTATTATATGATTTTATAAATAAAAATTAATATCTTTAGTATATTTTAAATTAATTTTTTACTTGGGATCCTATTGGACTAGGTTGGTCAAACCTAAGTCAAAACTCTTTTTGATCTCGACAATATAGATTGAAAGATTCTAGTATCATTACTAAGTGTTGTCTATGAAAAAAATTAAGTTAGGAACTCATTGGAAGTTGAATGGAAGTGATTGGAAGCAAAATGTTCAAAGTGTCAAAACTGTCCCCTAAGTCATGACCTGGATTAAAGGAACACGACTGTTATTTGAAGAAAAATTAAGAACAAAAGGTCTAGTCCATTTGATGGTGCCTGTTGCGGCTTGAGTCGCGACCACTATCTTCAAATGATCAAAAAGAGACTTCAAACAGCTAACCATGCTAAGTCATGTGTCAAGACAACTATTTGAAGTTTAAATTTCGCAGCAGTAACTTCTTGGTAGCGATTGCAATTGACTAAAGCTTGGATCATCAAAACTATAGTTGAATTCATGGTCTAAGTAGCGGCCAACCCTTTAAAATCACGACAATGAATTTTGAGAATCATTAGAGGGTTTATGCGACTAGTTCCTTTAACAACCAATGCCAAACTGCCAAGTGTCACTAGCAGTTAAACACATTCAAAGGCCTCAACCATGATTGAGCAAAATCTAAAGAAAATTATGAATTGTGACCGCAACTTGACGGTTGCGACCACAATCTTAGTCTAACAAGCATTACATGCAAGACTTTACTAGCAACTTTGGAGAATTAAAAATAGTTTCATTTGTAACGGCTATGTGGTGGTTGAATAGTTTCATTTCTAACTATTATGTGGTGGTTGAAACCTATAAATACTCCACCAAATGGCTCTGAATGCAAGACAACAACATTTAAATGTAGCCAAACTCTTGCAATTTGATTTTTCAATTCTTAATTCATTAATTCGTTGTACTTGAATTGTAAAGGTTAGGTGTGAGCCATTAAACACTATTGATTTTGGGTTTTAGAGTAAGCCTCATTTATAACAACTCTTGTAAGGTTTGAATGTGAGCTTTGGAAAAATACTAGAAAAGGTTATGTGTGAGCCTTATGAAAATACATTATTGTAAGTTACGTATGAGCTTGTAAAACATCATTAGAAGTTAGTAAAATGCCTAATTGAAAGAATTAGGGGTGGATATAGGGTTGTTTAATACTCAAACCACTATAAATTTGCTTTTGTTCATTATTCTGCTACTTTTTCTTTAAACTTTAAACCATTTACACTCGCTCAAAAAATTTAAATTTCCTACTAATTCAACCCTCCCTTCTTGGTACATAATGACCAATAGATCCTTTATATAGGAGTGGCCTGTTTCCCTGTTAAGGAAAGGTTTTGGCTGCTTTTGGCTTAGTTTACACGATTTCCTGATGAGGAAATGTATGTTCTCCATGAGCTATAAGTAGAGTGAGCCATGGGCAGACTAAGCTGTGAGCAGAGTGAAGTTGACATTCTTATGAGGATGAGTTATGTATAGGGTACCCCCTCGTGTGCCAAGCTAAGTTGGTAAGTAGGCCTATTGTTCTGTTATAGGCTAAGCTAGCTTTATAGGCCTATTTGTCCTATAGGGCTAGGCCTTGTGCTATTAGGCCTAGCTCGTAGTTACTCAGGTAGTATCATATGTCCCCCTTTCGGTTCGAGTCTGTTTATGTCTTAATTTATCGATGGTTTGATAACCGAATTGATATGGTTAGGCTGATGTCTAGGGTTGACATGCTAGCTTGAGTTGTCAAACATGTGGGAGGGGAGTTTAATTTTTTAAATTTAGAAATAGTAACATCTTATCAGTGGCGTTGCTATATTTTACATGATTAGGCTGCCTCAATTATGTTCCCTTAATCAATTGATCGTGGGTCGTCTGATGAAAAGATGGTTCAACTAGCTCTATCCTTTCACGTTTCATTTGCGGGCTATAAACAAGGCTTCTCTAATTCTATTGTCCCCTTATTTCTTCTTTTTTTTTTTTCTTTCATTCCATTTTCAACTTGTTTCTTCTTCTTCTTTGCATTTTGAGTCTGGGGTTTTATCTCTTTTGCTTGCCAGAAGCTTATTGCTTTTAAAGGCCTCCATTTTCACTTTTAGAAGGTGAGTTTATCATTTTTGATGGTATTTTGAGTGATTTTCCCCCATTCTTCTTTGTATTTTTCTACTTTTAAAAATGGACCTTCGGGATGATGTTCTGCCTTCATCTCTGTTAAGGATTTAACCTTACTATTGGCTTATAAAAGGTATAACATGAAGAGTGCATAGGATTTAGGTTTTAGACTATGAGGAAGAGAGTAGAGAAGGTGAGGAAAGAGTGTCACAAGGTGGGTGAAGGGCCAAGGTTAGGTTTCGCCCAAACAGTTGAGCTAATGTTGAAGGTGTTACAAATGTCGAGCTGGTGGAGATGCCAACTCAACCGTCTCTTCTCAAGGTGTGAAAGTCTAATCCTTATGCTATTAGTGGGCTGTCTTAAAGGGACTTATTGAGAATTCATTGATAATACAAGATACTAAGTGGCTTTGAATTGAAATTGCCTAGGCCAGACTTTAGGGTATTCGTATCTTTCCCTCTGTACCATTTTATGTTGTACAAAAAGGACTTGAAGGCAGAGCTTCGACTACCATGCCTTCTTTACTACAATAGGTGTTCACTTTCCATAATATTGTTCCTTCCTATCTTAGCCTTAATGCCTTTTGGATACTCGTGGGATGTATGTACTAACTGAGGAGACGACTTTGGCTTTTATTTTTAGAGTGTTTAGGCATATCTATTCCTTTTGTGGCCATGTGAGGAATGACCATTATCACATCCCTTTTCGACCTGGCATAGGTATCTTTACCAATCACCCTTTCTCTATCAAACATTGGAAGGACAAATTTTTTTTTTTATAATTTTGTGTAAGCATACTACGCCCTTTTCTTTGACGTGCATAAAGAAATAGGACTAGATTGTTGATGTGGAGGTGTTAGAGTGAGAAATGACCATGGTAGATAAGATCTGAGGTGAGGATCTTATAGATTTTACCATGCTAATAAACAAACATTACCCTATTGTCGAGTTATTTGATATAATTTACTTTGTTAGTTGTTACCATGATGATTAATAATATTAATACTTTCTTATTTTTAAGGTAATCCATGAGGAGATGGTTCGTTAAAAGGAAGTACAAGTTAAAGAGAAGTAAAAGAAGAAAGACCAAATGAAGTAGATGACCAATCAAAAGAAACTTATCCCGAAGGTGGTTGGGGATGGCTCGCTTTCAGATATGCTTGAGCTGATTATTAATGCTAGCCTTCTGCTTGAGTTTGATCCCCCTTCTAAAAGGGATCGATACGACATGATAGAGGTGGACTCAGATGAGGAGTCCTTTACCATGCTGAGGGGTTCAAACCATTGCTCGAACCTCGGGGCTACCTGAAGAATAAATTTAAAGGATCTCTCAGCCATAAGACAGTTACTAAGACCATTACACAATTTTGCATGTCCCTAATGAGGAGGAACAATTTAAGCATTTGATGGATGGATAGCTTGTGGCCTGGATAAACATATATTCTTTGAAGGTATTGATTCTTTGAGTTTTTCTATGAGAGTTTTAATAACTAATAGTGTTTTTGCTTAATTGTGCTATTTGGGTACAGGCAGCAGGAGCTGGCATGATGTTAGATTAGTGATTTAAGGCCTCTGAGAAGCAAACTAGGAACTTGTCTGAGTTGGAAGGTCAACTTGTGAAGGTTTAAAAAGACTTTGGTGCCCTGATCAAAGAACATAAAGATACCTTGAAACAGGTTGAGCAAGGGGCCTAATTGCTTTCTTCTACTAAGAGGCCTTAACTACTGCTGAAGCAAAGATTGTTGCGCTTCAGACCAAAGTGGCTGAGTTAGAGGGAATGCCTGCCAGGGCCGCAGAGTTGGACGAAGAATTTTAGCTCTAGAAAAGAAAGAGTAAGAGGCTCGGGGCCTAGCCTTCAAAGAGATGGCTCAAGTTTTCTGAATTATAAAGCCCTAATTTGGTGAGAACTGGCATAGGTTTAATTTGAGTATAACTTTGATTTTGTTAGCGATATTGACCTCTCGACTGTTGTGGTTGAGCAAGAAAAAGAATATGAGGAGTGATATGAATAAGGTTGGATTAGATTATTTACCCGCATGCTTAGCACGAGTCCTAAATCTACTTAAGAATCAAACAATTAAATTAATCTTTAAATCCTTAGTAGACGCTTAGACAACTTGTTTCTTGTAATCTAAATTATAAAGATTCAAAGTTATGTTTATCCCAACCTTAAATTAGCTAAGTAATTTAAGACTATATTACACAAGTTTGTGAAATTATTAAACTCGCTAAAAAATCTCACCAATTCCTTTCAAGAACATAAGAAGAGAAATCTCTCTCATAAGAGCTTATAGCCAAAAGAATATTCATTAACTTAATCACGTCCGAGTGGAGGGTTATATATAGCCTTATAAAATAACCTAGCTAATGAAGAAGAAAAGAGAATAAAACTTTAAAATCAAGTGTCAATTTGACCATAAGGAGATTGGCCACCTAAAAACATGCTAAATAAAGGTTTCCTAATAAAATAAGGAAGAAAAAATGTAACGACCGTATTCATATTTGCTCTGATACCAATAACTGTAACAACCATATTCGTTTTACAAAACTCATATCATTCATGTCCAAAATACATATGCATAAAGGTTTTATCCATCCTACACACACAATCCAACATGTATTTGATGTACATTTATGTATACAATACAAAGAGAGAGAGAGTTGGGATTCAGCCGACGACTTGCGGTCCATATGTCTCAATGTAAAACTCAAAGCACCAAAGTGTCCAATTCCTATTCTTCAGTATCTGAAAAATTTTTTTTGTGATTTGGTGAGTCGCGACTTAGTGAATAAAACAATAATCAAATCTTCATGGCATAATCCATAATCAAATATCATCAAGATATATTGCAAGTATAACAATTGACTATGCAAGTGCAAATGCAATAGCTTTGTTTTTATCGTGACTGAGCAAGGCAAACATTGCTCTTGGGATATTCATATGATTCATGTAACATATGATTTGGAACCTATTGGTCCATCTTCCTATAATTCATTTGACATATGATTTGGGACCTATTGGTCCATCTTCCTGTGATTTGCAAGTGTTTGACAAGTCGGTCACAACGCCCCTTTTAGTT
>CATIWR010082450.1:0-16247 GCA_949677035.1 Omphalea diandra
AATACCAAGGATAATCTTAAGAAATTTGATTTAAAAACTAATGAAGGCATTTTCTTTGGTTATTCCACCACTAGCAAGGCCTATAAGGGTTTTAATAAAAGTTCAATGGTTATTAAAAAGTCTATGAATATTATGTTTGATGAATTTAGTAAGCTTGATCTTGGAAAAAGATCTTTTGTTGATGATCTTGTAGGTGATTTTGAGAAATTAGATTTGGAGCATACTATAAGAGAAAAGGATGAGGATCGTGATAAGAGCAAATCAACAAAAGAAGATAAAGAACCTTAATATCAATAAATGGAATCACCAAACCAAGATCTTCCCAAAGATTGGAGATTTTCCAAGCACCACCACAAGGACTTAATCATTGGTGATGCGTCTAAGGGTAACTACTATATCTCAACTTAATACTTTAGATAATAACCTTGATTTTATTTCTCACTTCGAGCAAAAATCTATTGATGAGACTCTTAATGATGAAAGTTGGGTGATTGTTGTGCAAAAAGAACTCAACTAATTTGAGAGAAACAATATGAGGGAACTTGTATCAATGCCTAAAGAATACCATATAATAGGTTGCAAATGGGTGTTTAGGAATAAGTTAGATGAGCAAGGGCTCATCAATAGAAATAAAGCTATATTGGTTTATAAGGTTATAACTAAGAGGAAAAGATTGACTATAATGAAACCTATGTTGTCATAGCAAGATTAGAGGCCATTAGGATTCCTTTGGCATATGCATGTCACATGAATTTCAAATTATTTCAAATGGATGTCAAAAATGCTTTTCTAAATGATGCCATTGAGGAGGAATTTATGTTAAACAACCTCTCAGTTTTGAATCACATATATTTTTCAAATTATGTTTGTAAATTGAATAGAGCTTTGCATGACTTAAAACAAGCTCTAAGAGCTTGGTATGAAAAGCTTAGTTCTTTTCTTTTGCAAAATGATTTTAAAAAGATGAAGGTTGACATAACTTTGTTTATCAAAAGGCATAATCATGATATACTAATAGTGCAAATTTATGTTGATGATATCATTTTTGGTGCTACTAATGAATCTCTCTAGAAGGACTTTGTTAAGTGTATGACTAGGGAATTAGAGATGATCATGATAGGAGAGCTTAAGTTTTTCCTTGGTCTATAAATCAAGCAAACCAAAGAAGGGATCTTCATCAACCAAGCTAAATACACAAACAACATTCTTAAAAAATTTGGCATAAAAGGTTGTAAAGGAGCAAAAACACCAATAAGTGCTAAGGATGAATCGTGTAAGTCAATTCATGAGAAGAGATATCGATGTATGATTGGTTCTTTGCTCTATCTTACTGCCTCTAGAACTAATATAATTTTTAGTATATGCATGTGTGCTAGGTTTCAATCTTGCCCTAAGGAATCTCATTTAAAATGTTATTAAAAGGATTTTCAAATATTTACATGGCACATTGCATCTAGGTTTATGGTAGTCTAGGAGCATCCCATCCAACACAACACCTTCATTTTTAACACAACATCTTCATTTACATGGCACATTGCATCTATAGGTTATTCAAATGCAGATTATGCTGGTAGTCTTCTAAATATAAAGAGCACTTCTGAAACTTGCCAATTCATAAGAGAGTGTTTAGTGTTTTTGTTAAATAAGAAGTAAGTTTTGGTTGCCTTATCCACCACCGAAGCTGAATATGTAGATGCAGGTTATTGTTGCACCCAAGTCAATTGGGTGAAACAATAATTAAAGGATTATGGCAAAATTGTTAATCACATTCCCATCAAATGTAACAACACTGGTACAATAAATCTTTTCAAAAACCCCATCCAACACTCTAGGAGCAAACATATAGACATTAGGTATCATTTTCACAGAGGTCATGTCCAAAATGATGATGTTGTGTTAGAATTTATAGACACTAATCATCAACTTGCAGATATTTTCACAAAACCTCTCAATGAAGAAAGGATGAACTTCGTTAAGAGAAAAGTGGGAATGCATGATGGAAGCTCCCTGAAGTGAAAAATTGGATCTTTTAGAATGCTCTTTGTGTGATGCATTTTTCATACTTGATTGAATGTTATGTGTATGTTGTATGTGATATTCATTTCAATGGATGTCTTAATTTTGTGTGCAATTGTGCCTTTTTATGCCAATTTGCATGAATTAGACATCAATATATTAAGTGGATCATAACATAGAAAGTCAAGTCTTATCCTTTCATAGTTATCTTTTCTGCCTTATAATTCACTATCGTTATTCCTCGATTCACGGTTGCGAATTACAGGCACTTATCATTCGACTGTCAACCATCAATTCACAATTACGACTTTCATTCCTTATAACAAAATTGTTCAAATCTTAAATGTTTTGACTATTGAATGCGCCATTTCTTGAGGATTTTTTGTTTTGTTACTCATAAATTTCATAATTAGAAATCGCGACTTGAAGGTAGCGGTCACAAATTTGAGTAACTGTCATGCATTTAAGTGATTTGATTGCAAACTGATGTCACTCCTTCATTGATTGCATTTCTAACTATTTATGGTCATTTTCACCCCCTTTCCTGGCCTATATAAATCCTTGAAATAGTGTTTCTTTTTGCTCATATGAAAAATCTTCATCTATCTTCTTCCTTACTCTCAAACATCTTCTAATTTTCCCTCATTCACAATGGCCCCTAAGAAAGCCTCAAGAACAGAGATGGGAAAGACATTATCATAACCATCTGGACCACCAGCTCTACATATGATGAAAGGAATCTCAAAAGAGGATAAATATCGATATAACGTAAATGCATCTAAGATTATCCTATCGAACAAAATCCCTTCCACTTTTCTCATTGAGTCACTAGGCATTAATGATGAGATCCATGCATTTCTCTCAAACTGAGGTTGGAACGAATTCATTTTTTGTGACCCGGATATAAGGAGATCATGCGAAAGTTTATATACACCATCACTTTGAGTCGAAGAGTAGAATCTCATGCCGACAAATATAGGTTAGTATTTTAAGCCTTTGGGAACCCTTTTTACATTACCTTTGAGCAATTTTCTAATCTTTTTAACCTTTAAGTCTGGGATGACATTCCATTCATCATCTCTGCCCTTGATGTTATCCATTTCGAGTTTTGGTTTGAAATTTCCATCGAGTCCAAACATGACCCCAAGACTTCCCCAGCCAAATACATTTATACCCTACTCTTTTGGCTACTTCACTGCAACATCACCTTTTCTTTTAATGTAAAAGGCGATGGTAATGAGAAAGTATCCTGAAAGAATCTTTCTTTACTTTTTTGTCTCACTAAAAATAAGCCTATACAAACTAGTCATTATCTTGTGGATTAATTGATCTACATAAGCATAAAACCTGAGAGTCAGTTTCTTCGTCCTTCCCATATCATTGCCATCTACCGATACGTTGGTGCTCTTAATGAGAAAAATGAAAAATTCCTCACTAAAAGGCTTCTCCTTTCATAAAATTTTCTAAACCTACCCCACCTCATCAATGAAAAAGCCATTCACTCTGATTCTTATACATATACATTAGATGCTTTTGGGGCCAACAAACTGGAGACCTCCCAAGCCTCCAAAAGGAAAAGGCTAGTCATTGAAAAGGGAGCACAACCTGTTCCACCTTCTTATCCTAAACAAAAAGCCAAAATCGCTTTTGCCTCTATCAATAAAAAGCTTGACAAAATGATGAGAATGATCAAGAGATGATTTCTCCTTCTCTCCCACCTACATAGTGATATAATGAATCTTTAGGAGAAAGTAGATGCTACTCCCTACCATTTTCCAGATTCTAAAGATTGGAAGGACACACTCGACGAGCAGGATAACCAAAAGGTTTAGGAGGATGATAAAGCTCATAGTGGAGGGGCTAATGAAGAATTGGATGATTCTAGAGATGATGTTAGTTCTCTCATCTTTTAGTTTGTTTTTATGATTTCTTTTTATGTTGTTTCTTTTATAATCTTGATGTACAACTATTGATCCCACAGTTTATTAAATAAATAAAAGTGTTTGTTTTGCAATTCATCGCCTTATATTATGTGATTACAATTTTATGTTATGAATGTTTTTATTACTTATTCGCTTCTTATGTTTACTCTATCTCAATTTATGCACTTCATTCTCTACAATTCACCCTTTTTTCATCTTGCCAAAGGGGGAGAGAACATCATTGGGAAATAATGAGCATTGTGGAAAGCATAAGTTGAAGAGGAGCAATAGCAATAGGAACTTTAATTTGTCAAACTTAGAATTCTTTGATTACTTGTTCCCTAACTTAGAATTCTTTGATTATTCTAGGATTAATTAATGATTAATTGATCATTGACCATCCCAACTTCACAACTTATGCATTTGATTTTTTTTAAGATCAATTTATGTTGTCAAAATAAAAAGGGGGAGATTGTTGGACTAGATTTGTCAAACCTAAGTCATAAGCGTCTTTAGATCTTGACAATAGAAATTGATTAGTTCTAATGATTTGTTTAAGTGTTGTTTTATAGTTTATAAAGTATTTTTTCATTAGAAGTTAAATGAAAACCAAAATCTCCATCTTTAAGAAGCACATCCAAATTCGCAGTTAGTACCCCTTAAATCGCGATCACGACTTTGCAACAAAGATGGATGGAGCTAGGCCAGAGGAATTCATGAGCAAATTCGCAGTTACAACTTAGTCGAAAGGAGCTTGGTTCATTTACAGAGGAATTCGCAATGGCATTAACATCTTATGTCGTGATCATGAATTTCATAACAACAATGAGGTAACAAAAGTTGTAACATCCTCAACCCAAATCATATGCATTTTAATTACGTTATATTTGAATATATGCATTGGATAAATAATCATTTAGACATGTGAATTGTAGAAGCACGACAATGACACTTGCACCGTTGATTTGGGACACTTGAACATATATGTAGTGTTTGTATAGTTGCATGACAAATTGTTTTATGATGTGTGCTTGTTATAACATCATAAATAATGGTGTTATAAAGCTTATTTTAAAGTATAAGGAGCATCTAGGAATTAAAAGATGAATGGAGGTGCTTAAGGAGTGAAGAAGAGGGACTAAAAGAGGAAAGTGAACTTCAAACTAATAGGAATGCAACACCATGATTTTGTCTTGTTGCAATAGGCTTACAAGTGAAATTTTTGATCCTTTAAAATCAGAATTAAGGGGATAGATGTGAGTTATAACAGAAGAGAGAGAGAGCTAAGGAAGGAAGAAAGAAAGAAAGGAAGAAGAAGAAGAAGGAGAGGAAGAAGTGTGGGCTGCCTAGGAAAGAGTCCTAAGGTTTTCTAATTCTGGGACAATAGGTAAGCTAATTTATCTTCTTCTCAACTAAAATTAATCTCTCATGACATGTTCATCATTAATAGTTAGTGATAATTATGGAGTAATTGAGGTAGATCTCTTGGATGGAAGTTGAAATTTAAGAGAACAATAGCTATTTGTGTTGGATTTTTTTGTTAGAGTAGGATTTTGTACCTACGATTTCATAACCTTAGAAGAGGAAATAGGAAAGTAAAAGATATGAAAGTTATAGCTTTATATCCCATATAAATTCTTATGAAATAGTTTAGTTTCATTTAGTGTGTATGAGGAGTTATGGCTCCTTCATTAGGGCTAGTTCACAACCAACCGAGATTACCTCAGTCTTTCTGTTTTCTTATATTTTGATGGCCTTATGTTTTGATTTTGACAAAGTGAAAAACATAAAATTTGTAGCTTTATATCCCCTATAAATATCTATAAATCAATTTTGATTGATTTGTTGTGTGGAAAGAGATATGGCTCATTGATTAGGAGTGACCTTGTACCCAGATGAAACCTCACCTATCTTTTAATTCTATTTTCTAAGAATTTGATGGCCATAGATTCAAAATTTGATGATGGTATAAACTTGAAAGTTATATATTTATGTATGGTCTACATGATTGTGAAATGGTTTTGCCAAATCCAGCATGGTTGTTGAGGTATTGTCCCTTCATCATGATTGTTTGTCAACATGTTGCAAACCTGCTCACTTTGAGATTTGGTCTTTTGTTTTGGTGACTTTATAGACTAAATTAGACAATGAGTAAAAAATGAAAAATGTCACTTCATATGTTTTGTAACTGATGGTATATTATTATTGTAACTTATGTTGTACAATTTGAGATACACCAAAGAATGTAAGACCTATTCAGACTGAGATGACATTACAATAAGGCAAAATTCAAAAATTCACCACATTTTTTGTGTGTCTGATATTGGTTTGAAATTTGAATAT
This sequence comes from Omphalea diandra, assembly GCA_949677035.1. Classification (NCBI taxonomy): domain Eukaryota; kingdom Viridiplantae; phylum Streptophyta; class Magnoliopsida; order Malpighiales; family Euphorbiaceae; genus Omphalea; species Omphalea diandra. The sequence continues at coordinate 6,282 of CATIWR010082450.1, forward strand.
GTTATATCATTATATGTCTAATTTATTTGAAAAAAAAGAATCAAGTAATTTGGATGAGTATATCTAGAGTTATTGTTGTTAGAGTATAGCAAGCTCATGTTGCTATATAAGGAAAATATGCATAAACACTAGGTCCACTTGCATGAATCATGCCATAGTTGCATAACAAGATAAAAATCTTACTTTATCATCATGGATTGATTTGATGTATTGAAATAGGTCCTCGAGGCATTGATAATAATAATGAGAATAAGTTGGGGTCGTCCACGACTTAATAAGCATAAAGGAGGAGGTAAGTAAATAGCTAATGGTACTATACGTGTGATTGGTTAAATGTCATGAACATATACTCAATAGGATGAAATGTTGTTTAATGTGATGATATTAAGGATTACATTGATGAAAAGATTGTTATACTCATGATTTATTTATTTTCATGAAACGTTGATAAATTATAACTTGGGAATGAGAGTATGTGGTGATATGAGCTGCTAAAGTTATGGGTGTTGCTATTAGGCATTATATTGCTGAAATTTTAGTGGATTTATAGTTGATTTGTTGAAAGAATAATACTTGATGTTGTTGGCAAGTAACACTATTCATAGCCTGTATGGCAATAAAATATAACAACCTGTGTGGCAATAACATTCGATAGCCTGTGTGGCAATGATATCTATAGTCGGTGTGGCAATAAAATATAACATCCTATGTGGCAATAACATTCAATAGCCTGTGTGGCAATAAAATATAACATCCTATGTGGCAATAACATTCAATAGCCTATGTGGCAATAAAATATAACAGCCTGTGTAGCAATAAAATATAACAACCTGTGTGGCAATAACATTTGATAGCTTGTGTGGCAATGATTTCTATAGCATGTGTGGCAATAAAATAAAATATACTATATGGCAATAACATTTGATTGCCTATGTGGCAATGATTTCTATAGTCTATGTGGCAACAATATTTATAGCCTATGTGACAACAAAAAATGAAAGCCTTTGTGGTAGTGATATTGATAGTTTATGTGGCATTTAAGAGTAAAAACTCTTTATTTCATACATGGATATGATGATGAGTTATTAATATTTAAATGTTTGTTATGTTATTTGAGATTGAAGTATCGTTATACATTTACTTACTGAGTATGCAAGCTCACTCTTTTGCATTAAATTTTATTTCGGGAATAGTAGACTAAAGATTGCATCCAATTACAATTTGAAGTTGCTATCTAGCAGTCTAATTGAGGTTGGGCCAGTATGCAGTCTATTAGTATTTAGTTTGTTTAGCCATATATACCTTGTTGTAAATAGTTACTATATCGTGAACAGGAGACATTGTGTAAGAAAAAAAAATAATAACAAATAAATAATAATTGAAATCAAGTCTTTTAATGACAATGGATAGACTGAGAAAATTTTAATGATGATTTAAATGGGATGTCACAGAAGGTGTGAAAAGTGAGCAAGCAGTCTATATAGAGGCTAATGAACCAATATGAAGGAGAGTAAGAAGAGTATAAATAAGAGGAGGAGAATTCTAAAAGGGAAAAAAAGAAAAGAAAACACAACAAAAGATGTGTGATTCCAACTGCACACATGTGTGTGGCACCACACAAGGGATTCTTAAAATCTCGTCTGTGCCAGTACATGTGCGGTCCAACTCGCACATATGTGTAGTTAGGACCACACATGGGTTCTTTTTTCCCATGCTTACACGGCAACCAACAAACACATATGCATTGGTGCATACAATAGCCTTCAAATATATATATATATAAAATACAAAATTATAAAAAAATTTGATTTGTGTAGGAGTTTTAATTGATGTAATTTTAGGTTGCTGTTTTAGGAATTTTCAAAAAAAAAAAAAAAGAACAAGACCACAAATTTTGTGCGGTTTGGGGGCAGCTCATGTACGCATTACCACACATGGGCTATCAGGATACATTCATATTTTATTTAAAAAAAATCCAACAATTTGTGCGGTGATGCGCACATCTGTGCGCATACCATCACATAGAGTTTGTGCCCATCATATGTGTTGTCTAGGCTGCACATGAGCTACTTTACCAGTGCGTTGATAGCCGCACAAAGGGAATATGACAAAAAAATTTTGTATTATTTGATAATTTTGTTTATATTTTTTCAGAAATATATATTTCATAATAACATAAATAATAATAATCAAATAAATAAATAAATAAAACACAACTCTCTTATTTTGCACACTCCACTAAATCCCGACCTGAACCCAGCCACCCTTTCTAGCTGGCACCTTCCACCTCCATCAGCTGCACTTTGAAAGCTCAGGGAAGTTTCCTAATTCTTTTTCTTTTTGTTTTTTAATGTGTTATTTGTTTGTTTTGTCATGCTGATAACTTCTCCACATTGAGGACAATGTGTCTTAAGTGTGGTGGAGAGTTTATATTGTTTGATAATTTTATTTTTATTTGTTCCTATTTTATTTTTATTTTACTTTCTTCATATATATAACTCTTTTTAAAAAAATGTGGCGTTTTATTTGTTTTATTGTGTGAATGACTCATAGTTTGCTTAGTAGTTCCTTCATTTTCATCCTAACTTGATCAAAAATATCTAGCTATGCTTTCTTAGTTTGCAAATCTTGTTTTCTACCATAGATATTTAATTGTGACTATCTTTGAAGAAAATCTCAAGGTTTGGAAGTTTATAAATTCTTAAAAAAAATTAAAATTCATTTTTTTACATTATAAAGAAAGGTTTAAGCCTTTTTTTTCCTTGTAATGTGCTTAATTTTGTAAATTCTTTATTGAGCGAGTCCTTAAATAGTGCTAGAGTCTCTAGAACTTGATTTGTTATCATTTTGAGACCACATTATTGAATACAACATAAAAATGATTAAGCCAATTTAGGATTAGTCATTTGTTCTTTTTTCTTTCTTCATCCACTCTTTTATCCATTTAGTGAGCCCTATTGAGCCTACAAAAACCCTTTTTTTTTTTTATATAATGTCATGTTTAGCTAGCCAATGAAGCCTAGTCCCTCAAAATATTAAATTGATCATATTTGCTTTAGGATGAGATTTGGTTTCTACAATCACAAGGGCAAATTAGTAAAAACTCTTAAGTGTGGGATTGAGTATTTTATTCTTTGGGGTAGGAATGAGAGAATATTATTTAATTAATTGCTTGATTTTTGAATTGTTACCTTGTGTAATTTTGAAATAACTCTTCTTTCTTCCTCTCAAAATATAGGAAAAAAAAGTCAAAACAATTAATATAAAAGAAAAAAAGAAAAGAAAAAAGAAGAAGAAAAAAGTTCAAAGAAATAAAAGAGGAAAAAGAGAATGTATTTCTTTATCAAGCCAGTTCAATTATATTTTGTAAAATATATTAAGTAAGGGCCTAGAATTTTTATTATTTTTAAGGTCCGTGAGAGTGAGATTATGTTTTGAGCGTGAGATTTGTTCTTTATTAAGAGATCATGTGAGTTTCATTTAAGAGAATATTTAGTAAGCATGATCAATTATTTTGTAGTTCACTAGCCTAAAAACATCTACCCTCTACCAAGGCCCCATTACAACGAAAAGAAAGACCTTTTGATTTGTGTTTGTATTTGAATTAAAGTGGAGGAGATGTGATTTATTCTCAAGCTTATGGTAGACTTTTAGACTATTTGTTGGACAATGAGAGCATATACTAACCTTTAAACACTTGGAATGAGGGGTACGTTATGTGAAACTTGATAAATAAATTTGTTTTTCTTTTTTGGGATTTGTGAATGGATAATTTTTTATGCATTTGATTTAGGGGTAGTTATGATTAAATAAGTATGCTACAACACAATTTTTGCAAGTTTGAGAATTGATGAATTTTTTGCATAGCTATATCAATTCAATTTGTTATGATGCCGATGAGGGATGAAATGTGTTTTTATGAGTCAATTGTGTTAGTTTTTATGTGTTTTGGGCTTAGTGTTTTTCTTGTTTTGTTTTGAGTCTTTTATTCATATCTTTTTTTGTTAGGTTAGCATTTTTGCTTGGGGACAAGCAAAATGCTAAGTGTGGGGGGGAATTTAATAGTTCTTTATTTTTAAGTATTTTTAGGGCTAGTTTTATTGTTAATTGAGTCTAATTTAGAGAAAAATGTCAGATAACGCCTCACTTTTGGCTTGTATTTTATAATTTTATAGGAAATCCTGGAAATTGGAGCTTATTGATGAATTATAAGAGTTTTCTTGGTGCGATTGTGCAGTTTCTAAAGTTCAAGGATCAAACAAAAATTTAGCAATCAGGGACCGATTTTGATATTTTGCAGACAGAATTTGAGTCCAATCTTCATTAAAATTAGCAAGAGCTAGTGAAAAAAAGGAAGAGTTCATGTTTCACTAGGTTCTATTCAAAATAGGATAGTTTATTGTTAGTTCCTTTTTCCTAATTGGTGAAGGATTACTAATTATTCATATTTTGAAGGGGAATAATAGGGGAGGAAGTTTTTGTTTTGAAAAAAAAAGAATATTTTCTAGAGAGAGTTTTTGTTTATTTTATTTTTCTAGAGATAAGTCTTTTATTTTATTTTTATTTTTCTAGAGCAAAAGCTGTCCGCAAGAGGAGAATTATTGGTCATCCATCAAGCTTGAAGAGAATTTAAGAATACAAGAGTTTTATCATGAAAACTTTTCTATTTTATTTTCTTTTTATTTTATTGTTGGCTAGTAATTTCATTATGAACTAAATTAGTTAGGAACTTGGGTATGATAAACCCTGAGATGAGTTTTGAATTGTGATTTTAAGATAATACAATCTTTTCATTATTTTATAGAATTCAATTATGTTCGCTCTTTATTTCCTTGAATTAATATATTCGAAATATTGATTCTTGTTTTAAAATTCTTTAACTTAGATTGAGAAATCAAGTTATTGAATAGATTTAGCACAGTTGAAAAGAGTTGCATATACCCATAGAGATAGGATAACATAAATCTTCCAGATTAGGTCAAACCTAATAGTGAAATTCAAAGAACTATAATACAATTTTAGGGGTTTTAATTAGGAAGAGATATCAATTAATCAACCTAGAATTATATGTTAATGATCTTGAGAAGGACTGTAACATACTAAAGGAATTTTCATGGTTCCATAAACATTGAATTAGATTATCTTGTTGGAAAAATCAATTTCTTAATAAGTCTTAGGGGGATTCAATACTTGAGTGTTAATTGTCATATTAATCACCTTTTTCCCACTCTTTAGTTTATATTCATTATTTTAGTTTGTTGAATTATTTTATTTTATTTTAATTTTTGATTAGTTAATTAATTTACTTAAAATTACCAGTTAAATAATAGAGAAAGAGCTAATACTAGTACTTTTAGTCCTTGAGAGATCGACACTCGATACTCCTACGCTATTACTCGAAAGGTGCACTGGCCTATTTGATCTGTAGGTGTTGGCCTCGGACCGTATCACCAGTATATAACAAGTAGATCATTTGATCAATAACATATGCCAATAGGACATATTGGTCCCTTTTCCAAGTGAGTCAGAAGTGTTTGACAAGCCGGTCATAACATCCTTTTAGTTCCATATGTAAGTGTTCATTCATAATGGTATGCCATGTAAACATTAAGAGCATATAATTCTCATTTGACTTGTATTCACATGTAAAATGTAACAATTAAATCATATAAACATGTAATAGAACATAATCAAATCATAAAATTATCATACATACACATTAGAATCTAATTATCATTTTTACTCACCTTTTGACGTGACTAACCTTTATGGTAGGTTTGATTCTCTCTCTAGGGCTTCCTTAAAGTGTTGAGATCCTAAAATTTGATACATTCATGGTTATAAGTTTATCAAAATGATTATGAATGCTTGGTATGCAACTATGGCATGATCCATGCAAGTGGACCTAGTGTTTATGCATATTTTCCTTATATGGCTGCCTGAGCTTACTACATTCTCACAGTAATAACTCTAGATATACTTATCCAAATGACTTGATTCTTTTTTTTGAACTAAAATAGACACAAAATTATACAACATATTCAAATTTCAATTAAATATAAGACACATTGAAAATGTGGTGAATTTTTTAATTTTTCTCTATTTTAATGTCATCTCAGTCTGAATAGGTCTTATATTCTTGGATATACCTCAAATTTTAAAAATAAAATTGCAAAACTGATTTACCAAAAGTTACAAAACACATAAAGGAACATTTTTTATGTTTTACTTATTGTCTAATTTAGTCTATAAAGTCACCAAAACAAATGACCAATCTCAAGGTGAGCAGGTTTTCAACATAATGACAATCAGTCATGATGAAGGGGCAATATCTTAACAACCATGCTATATGTGGAAAAAATATTTTACACTCATGTAGATAATACATAAATATATAACTTTCAATTTTAACACATTACCAAATTCTGAATCTATGGTCATCAAATTCTTGGAAAATAGAATTAAAAGACAGGTGAGGTTTCATCCGGGAATAAGGTCAGTCACAATCAATGAGTCATATCTCTTTCCACACAACAAATAAATCAAAATTGCTTTATAGGTATTTAGAGGAGATATAATTCTACAAATTTTATGTTTTTCACTTTGTATAATCAGCACATAAAGCCATCAAAATATATGAAAATAGAAAGACTGAGGTGATTTTGATTGGTTATGAACCAGCCCTAATGAAGGAGCCATATCTCCTCACACGCATAAGATTCAGCAAAACTGTTTCATATGAATTTATATGGAGACATAAAGTTACAACTTTCATATTTTGCACTTTCCCTATTTCCTCTTCTAGGATTATGAACTCGTGGGTAAAAAATTATGCTCTAACAACAAAACCAACACAATTAGCTCTTGTTCTCTTGAATTTCAACTTCCATCCAAGAGTTCTATCTCAAATACTCTATAATTCTCACTAACCATGCATGATTAACATATCATGAGGGGTTAATTTTATGTGGGAAGAAGATAAATTAACATACCTATTGTCCCAGAATCAGGAAACCTTAGGATTCTTTCCTAGACAACTCACTCTTCTCCCTCTTCTTCTTCTTCTTCTTCTTCTTCTTCTTCTTCTTCTTCTTCTTCTTCTTCTTCTTCTTCTTCTTTTTTCTTTCTTTCTTCCATAGCTCTCTCTTTCTTTTGATGTCCCTCATGTTTAACCTCTTTATTCTAATCCTAAAGGGTGAAAAATTCTAGTTGCAAACCTATTGCTACAATACAGAATCATGGTGTTTCACTTTCATTGGTTGGAAGTTCACTTTCCTTTTTTAGTCCCTCTTCTTCACTCCTTAAGCACCTCCATCCATCTCCTAATCCCTAGATGCTCCTCATATTTTTAAATAAGCTCTATAACACCATTATTTATGATGCTATAACATGCACACAATATAAGATAATTTGCCATGCAACTATACAAATATTACATATATGTTCAAGTGTCCCTAATAAAATGGTGTAAGTGTCATCATCGTGCTTATCCAATTCACATGTCTAAATGATCATTTATCCAATGCATATGTTCATGTGGGATTTCAAACCATTTATGTAATGAATATGTTTATGTGATAATGCCAATGAATGTGGATGGGGATGTCACATGTGGCATGCATAGTTTGCTAATTATAAGAAGGCCAAAATGTTGTTTTGGAGAAATAGTGGTAAAAAATTCAATCAATTATAACACTATAATTAGAGCTTTATATTAGGTGATTAAAGTTTTTATGGAATGCTCTTTTTGAGAAATTTCTATAAATATCTAATTCACTTCAAAAATGAGGTTCGAGAAAGGTAGAATCAACAATCAAAATTTTGATCAAATATTAATTTTGATCAATTAAGGACAAATAATAACTCGTATGATGACTTTGTCAGTTTATGTTAACTTTTAGCAATAAGTTTTATAATGACTTTAACTGTTTTTAAACAACCATTGGCGATGAACTTCACCTACCATGCACGGTGGTTGTCAGTGGTTTAGCAAGCTCAACTGAAAATTCATACTTGAAAATCGTACCCCTTAACCTGGTTACAACAGTTCAAGTCTTGTGAATTTTAAAGCGCTAGTAAAACTTTTGAATTTTTATTAATTTTTTTAATAATTATAAACTAGATTCTAAAATATAAATTGATGTTTAATGTGAGATTTAATGCTAAAATTGAGTATATGAATGTAGAATAATATTAAGTAATTGACAAAAAATTGAAGCTAATTATATGTAATTTGTGATTAATTTCATTTTTAAACTAAATCGAAAGGATAAGAAAAGTTTGAGGATATTATGGAATTGAATTTAATGCAATTAATAAAGAATTATTAATGGCATAAATATGATTCAAGACTTTATGATGAAATGAAAGTAACAATGCTAATAGGGGATGTATATGTAGTAAAATTGACAAGCTTAGAAAAGTTTGAGGACTTAGAGAATTAAGTTATAAATGATGAATATGGATGTAAATGAATGTTTATTGAAGGCTATGAAATCTTATATGGACTATGCACCCAAATGATGGAGGCTATATATTTAAATGTAATTTTCCAACTAATTTGCTAGGTTAGTAAAAATTTGTACTTAATTTCCTTATATATTCTATTGATGTGTTTAGACAACTCTCCATATTTTTAGTATTTTAATTATATAAATACAAATTTATCTTATATGTTTAGACGTATATGATTCTAAGGATCAAGAATATGGAAAAGTTAAGCAATTAACGATAGTGATATCAAGTGGGATTTTTATCATGATTTTGTTTAATGTCCAATGCATACATGCATCATCGTTTTATATAAAGGCCAAAGTATACCAAAATATGTTGATATAAAAGTCACATGCAGTTTTATGAATGAAATGAAATGTTATGAAATGTTATGTGATATGAGAGTAGTTTAGGAAAGAAGTGGAAACCCAAAGATTTATAGCTAACTATGCTAGGATTATACCCTATATTAAATAAATGAAATATATACATGCATGATATGTTTCATAAGAGTACTCCCCTTATGTAAGAGATAAGTAATATAGTTGGTGAGGTAAGTCCCTCAAGAGTATGGCTTATGAAGTAACTCCCTCAAGGGCACAAGTAGTAAGGAAACTCCCCGGTGTAAGAATGATAAGTTAAACAAGTAAGGATTCCTATGGACTTAACTCATCATATATGAAATTATATGTTATGTAAATGTTATATGTAGATGATGTGCCCTATAGTTAGAGGTGCACTCATTTAAAGGCATATGAACATGCATATGGACATATAAAATTCCTCATTGAATTTTCCACAAGGAACTCACCCTTCTCCCCCTTCCCCCCCCACGGACAGAGACTAAAAGATTTATGTTAAGCATTGTATATATGTTAAGACATTATACTTATTTCTCATATTTGCCTAAGTTATTTACGTATAAATGTCATTATGAATAATGTATATAATTAGAAAATATGATTATTATATATTTAGCATTCTTAATTATCTCCACAATGTCTTTAAGTATGTTATGAATGTATAGGATGAGTTTATATATATGAGAGTTAAATGTTAATGATTAATATACATAGATACATATATGTGTGTGTGTGTGTGTGAAAAGATGAGATGTTAATTATTATGATATCCAATAAGTTTAGAATAATATAAGCTACAAATGAACACATTAATTTTAAGGATTTTTATGAGAGCTTATTTTATATTTGATTTATGTCATGAAAGAACAGAAAAGAAAGAGTAAGGAAAGTAAAAGAAAAGAAATATCGTGTTTAACAAATGTTTTGAGAAGCTTTACTTAGTCATTAACTCTCATTATTTTATTCCTTAAATGTAACATCCCTATCCATATTCATTGGCATTATCACATGAACATATTCATTGCATAAATGATATGAAATCCCACATGAATATATGCATTAGATAAATGATCATTTAGTCATGCGATTTGTAGAAACATGACAATGACAC
>CATIWR010082451.1:0-11047 GCA_949677035.1 Omphalea diandra
TAGGACAAAAGATTGGTGGCTTGTTCCTATTGGTTGAAAGTTAAACAGTTTTGCTTTTAGTCCCTTTTCTTCATTCCTTCATCACCTTCGTCCATTCTCTAATTTCTAGATGCTCTTTATACTTTTAGATGAGCTCTCAAACAACATTATTTATGATGCTATAATAAGCACACAACATGAAATAATTTGTCATATAACTATGCAAACATTGCATATATGTTCAAGCATCTCAAATGCAACGATGCAATTATCATTGTCGTGTTTTTACAATTCACATGTCTAAATGATTATTTATCTTGTGCATATGTTCATGTGAGATTTCATATTATTTGATACAGTGCATATGCTCATATGTGATTTCATATCATTTGTACAATGAATATATTCATGTGATAATGCCAATGAATAGGGATAGGGATGTTACATCCTACTTTTAGATGGTACATGTACGTAGTGTCTCTTAGACCTGTAGCTTCTTTAAGCAATGTGTAACAACCATTTTCATTTACAAATCATGGCATTCATGTCCGAAAATACATACATATAAAGGTTTATTCATCATAAATACACAATCCAATAATGTATTTCATGTATGTATATGTTAACTAATGGTAAAGGCTAGTAACCATAAATAGGTTGTTATCCATATATATGTACATGACATAATCAGAGAGAGAGTTAGAATTCAGCCGACAACCTATAGTCCATATGTCTCCATGAAAAACTCTAAGCACCAAAGTGTCCAATCCCTATATTTCAATATCTAAAAAATGTAATTGCGATTAGGTGAGTCGCAACTGAATGAATAAAAATAATAATCAAATTCTTATGGCACAACCAACAATCAATTATTATTAGGATACATTACAAGTATAACAATTGACTGTGCAAGTGTTAATGCAACAGATTGATTTTTATTGTGACCTTGTAAGGTAAACATTGTTCTCAAGAATTCATGTGATTCAAGTGACATTTGATTTTATTGGTCAGCATATAACGAGTGAATCATTTGATCAATAACATATGCCAATAAGACATATTGGTCTCTTTTCGAAGTGATTTGCAAGTGTTTGACAAACCAGTCATAACATCCTTTTAGTCCCATATGCAAGTGTTTAGGTATACCAAGTAATCAATAAGAGCATATAATTCTTACTTGATTTGTATTAACATGTAAAGTGTAAAAATTCAATCACATATGGAATATAATCATATCATAAAATTATCACACATACACATGACAATCTAATTACAGTTTTTACTCACCTTTCGATGTGACCAACCTTTTGGGTAGGTTTGGTTCTCTCTCTAGGGCTTCCTTAAAGTGTTGAGATCCTAAAATTTGATACATACATGGTTTTAAGTATGTCAAAATGATTATGAATGCCTGGTATGCAACTATGGCATGATCCATGCAAGTAGACCTAAGGTTTATGCATATTTTTCTTATATGGCAGCCTGAGCTTGCTGCACTCTCATAACAATAACTCTAGATATACTTATCCAATTGACTTCATTATTTTTTCCAAATAAACTAGACACATAATGATACAATATACTCAAATTTTAGGTTAATATAAGACATAGAAAATGTGGTGAATTTTTGAATTTTGCTTTCTCTCAATGTCATATCAGTCTGAGTAAGTCTTACAGTCTTGGGTATATCTCAAATTGTACAAATCAAATTAAAAATATGCTAGAAGTTATGCAACATATAAAGTAACATTTTTCATGCTTTAATCATTGCCTAATTCAATCTATAAAGTCACCAAAACAAATGACCAATCTCAGGGTGAGCAGGTTTTCAACATAGTGATAATCGGTCATGATGAAAGGACAATATCTCAACAACCATGGTAGATTTGGCAAAAATATTTTATAGGAATGTAGATAATACATAAATATACAACTTTCAAGTTTGTCACATCACCAAATTCTGAATCTATGACCATCAAATTCTTGGAAAATAGAATTAAAAGACAGGTGAGGTTTCATCCTGAGTACAGGGTCTGTCACAATCAATGATCTATATCTCTTTTCACATAATAAATAAATCAAAAATTTTTACAAGCATTTAAAGGGGATATAACCCTACAAATTTCATGTTTTACACTTTGTCTAAATCAGCACATAAAGTCATCAAAATATATGAAAATAGAAAGACTAAGGTGATTTTGATTGGTTGTGAACCAGCCCTAATGAATGAGTCATATCTCCTCACACACACAAAATCAAGCAAAACTGTGTCATATACATTTATATAGGCAAAAAGATACAGCTTTCATGTTTTTCAGTTTCCCTAATTCCTCTTCTAAGGTTATGAACTCGTGGGTACAAAATTCTGCTCTAACAATAAAACCAACACAACCAGCTTTTGTTTCTCTTGAATTTCAACTTACATACATGAGCTCTACCTTAAATACTCCATAATTCTTACTAACCATGCATGATTAACATGTCATGAAGGGTTAATTTCATGTGGGAAAAAGATAAATTAAGTTACCTATTGTCCCAAAATTAGAAAACCATAGGATTTTTGCCTAGGCAGCTCACTCTTCTCCCTCTCCTTCTTCTTCTTCTTCTTCTTCTTCCTTTCTTTCTTTCTTCCTTAGCTCTCTCTTTCTTTTGTTGTCCCTCATATTTAATCTCTCTATTCTGATCATAAAGGGTGAAAATTTCCACTTGAAAACCTATTGCAATAAGATATAATCATGGTGTTTCACTTCTATTGGTTGGAAATTCACTTTCCTCTTTTAGTCCCTCTTCTCCACTCCTTAAGCACCTCCATCCATCTCCTAATCCCTAGATGCTCCTTATACTTTTAAATAAGCTCTATAACACCATTATTTATGATGTTATAACACGTACAAAGCATAAGACAATTTTCCATACAACTATACAAACATTACATATATGTTCAAGTGTCCCAAATGCATGTTCAAATGTCCCAAATGCAATGGTGCAAGTGTCATCATTGTGCTTATCCAATTCACATGTTTAAATGATCATTTATCCAATGCATATGTTTATGTGTGATTTCAAACCATTTATGCAATGAATATGTTCATGTGATAATGCCAATGAATATGGATGAGGATGTTACAAATGTATCTAGGAGTATTTCTCATGTAAGGAACTCTCTTGTGATTTGTGTGTCTATATCCGTAATTATACCAATTTTTGTGTCTTTGCACACTTTGTCTCTTAGGCTTATAAGAGTGATACATGCAGACATAATTTTCTCTATGGGAAGCATTTCTCAATTGTGTGTAATTGTGTTGAGACTTCCTTCTTGAGCCATTATTAGTGTGATTTCTCTTCTTGGAAATTTTTTGTTCATAACACAGTTAGAAACTTTATTCTCTTTGATTTTAAAATTATATTCTATAAATATATTATAAATTATATATAAATATTATATATAAATATATATAAATATTATATAAATAATATTAAATATTATAATTATATAACTAATATTATATAATATTAATAGTATAAATAATATAAAATATATTATAAATAATATATAAAAATAATATATAATATAAATATTATATATTATTATATATTATTATTATATATTATATATAATAGAAATATTATAAATTATATAAAAATATTATATAAATAATAATAATATATAATAAAAATAATAATAATAAATATATAAATAATCTAATATAGAATTTATAAATAATATAGAGAATTATTAAAATATAAAATTATTAAATATAAAAAATATAGAATTATTATTAAATATAAATAATATAGAATTATTAAAATAATATAATATAGAATTATTAAAATAATATTTCTTTTTCTTTGATTTTTCTTTGAACTTCGAAAAAATCTGTCGATATTTCTGATTAAACCTTCTTGTTCTCTTGCTCCTAGTTATTTTATATGAATAAATCATTATTCCCTTGACCTTAATAAAGACTATTTGAGAATAGGTAGGAGTCATTGAAGTAATGGCATTATAGCCTAATCCATATTTGATGGATGGACTCCTTTAAGTGTGAACCTTTGAGAAAACACTTAGGTGAGGTTTTTGTGTAAGCCTTAAAACACAAGTTGTAAAGTTGTGTGTGAACTAAAACATATTATACAAGTTTGGTGTGAATTTGGAAACCCTATTTTGAGTTAATAGAACACCCAATTATGAAGAATTGAGGAGTGGATGTAGGGTTCATTAACACTTGTACCATCATAAAAATATTGTGTGTTCATTCCTTCTCCTTCTCCTTCAATCTCCTAAATTTTTTATCTTCCCTCCAAAATTTTAAATTCCCATCAATTCAACTCTCTTTCTTGGTGCTCAAGGGCAAATAATATGCATATAAAAGGATCAATAGGATATCTAAGGATAAGCCTTTCAACAAGTAATGGCCCATATGAGAAATCAAATGGCCATCAAAAGACTTGGGGGTAGTACTTTTAGCAGTATCTTGGGAACTTGATTAGTTGGGTTAAATTTTCATCTAAGAATAGATTACTGTCTAAATAGGTCAACTAAAAGGCCTAACCTGCCTTCATCCATCAGAGGTCAGTTTTAAGAATTAAGTACAACTTAGAAAAGAGATGAAACAACTTTAAGCCACTCGGACTAACCTCTAGGAATTTAAGGTTCACATCTATATATATTATTCTCATCAATTATTTAGCCCATATTAGAATGACCTTAGTCATTCATCTAGTGTCCTTTCATACATACACATCAATCATAGTATATACACACATTCACTATGAGATAGAGGATACATGATGAAATGAAGGGTTTCATGTAATCAAATAATCAAGGATAAAATATACAAATATTATTGAGCACAACAGAAAAATAAACATTTCATAAGGATCCATACAATTTTATTAAATTGACATGAAAGGATGTGAAACCTACCAATTCAAACAACAATTGCATGATTTTAGAAGGCAAAAAGGGGGTTTACACTAATAACACCCAATAAATCAACAAATTTAGATGCTACCAATATGATGAACATCCTCTATAGGTATCCACATGAATATGCTCTCCAAAAATGATTAGTGTGCTAGAACTAGGGTTTTAACATGACTCTCTCTCTAAAACATTTTTTGAACATAATGTGAATGTTCACTATGAGTCTTCATTCATTATTATCCTAATAATAATAATCGACTAAGGATAATTTAGAATAGAATTCTTTACACTTAAAGATTTTACTATCAAGTCACATACTGGATGACATTAGGTAGAATTAATTATTCATGAAATTTATCATTTAGCCATAACCAAAAGAGATATTTAATAAAAATTTAACCATGACATCATTAAGAAAATATCTATCACAAGAATTGGTTTAGGGCATATAACTAACAAAGTGTGGGTGCATAGTTATGGGTTTCCATGAATGAGGGTGTTTATGGCTTTTCGGAATTCACTTTGGCAATAATTATTTATGGAAAATTAGCCTATTTTCTTTTCCTTAATAGAAAAAATGGGAGCACCTGTGCTACATTGCATAGATTTGCACCATCCACTTTACCTCTCTCTCTCTCTCTCTCTCTCTCTTTATGGATAAGATCATTAAATATTATAAAACTTAGGGTTTTGAAGTTAACTATATAGCTAAAAGGTTGTTTGTATAAACAACTACTTAGTTGTACAACCAAATGGGCTAACTAGGTAACTATTACATACCATTTACTCTATTTGGCTTTTAGTGAGGTTTCTGTATAGCTATATAAGTTGGTTATATATATATTTAAATTGGTTGTACAACTATCTAAGTTGATTGTATAAATAACTTATGAAATTCTATAATTTCAGCTTTTAAGTTTAGGTGCTTACCAGGTAGGTTTCGTTCAAGGTTTGTCTAAACTTTACCCCTTTTTATGCATTGTTTTTTTTTTTTATCTTTTGCAAGGATGAGTTCAACAAGATTCTCATCATTGGGATCACATCCCAGCAGTCTAAAATTTACTGCTTACACATTTTTTTTTATTTAATGTACTTAAGAAACTATTTTCTTATCATAAAGACTTGAAAATCTTATTTAATAATCTATTATGCACATTTAATCATATTAGATTAATAAATCAATCTATATAAAATATTATTTGAAATTTGTATACAAGTTTATGAGATTGAATAATTCAATATATCATACTTATAAATTATTTTGGATAATTTATATACTTAACTTGTCACATAAGCCACCTAAAATTTTATGATTTTAATTGAAGAAATTATTTTCTTAAAATGAATAATTTACTTAATTTAGCTGATTTAAATATAAACAAATTATTAACATAATATAGAAACAATTTATATTTAAGATTTAATCAATATTTCTTAGTTTACTAAACAACATGCACTTAAGGAGGCATAATATTGAACTGTTTGCATGATCATGTTATTTAATTAAATTAAATTATAATGATTTTAATTAAATATTTATCTAATTATATTAGAATAAATATATACATATTATTTAATGAAAGAAATAAGAAAATAATATTATTAAATAATATTTCAAGGTAATTTTTTAAATAATTTGAAAACATATTTTAAAATCAATTTCATGCAATCTCTCTTTTTATTTATTTTAAATAATTAATTACTAAAATTAATCTTTAGGAATCATATTCCAAATCATATAAGAATTATTTCATCATATAAAATAAGAAGTCAATGAAAATTCACTACTAAATAAAATAAGGAAGAACTATTAATCCTTATCCTCTTAGGATTCTTCTCTCTCTTATCCAAAAATAAATCATGCAACCAAGGAGCTAAAATTATTTGCAACTTCTTTCACCTTTAAAACACTCTCCTTGTATGCCACACAGAAGAGGAAGCAACAATTAAAGCTCCTCCAACAAGTTAAGACCGAATGACCTTCCATCCTTGCCCTAGGCAACACCTTTATGAAGTTAATCTCCTATTTTTCTCCCCTTAATTTCTTTTAATTTCTCTTTTAAAAATTAATTTTTGGAGACCATAGTACCTTTACAAGGTATAATCATCGTTAAAATAGATAATGAATACCATTTATAATCTTTACACATGGGGGGAGTTAATCTCATATTTTTCTCTCCTTAATTTCTTTTAATTTCTCTTTTAAAAATTAATTTTTATAGATCATAGTACCTTTACAAGGTATAATCATCATTAAAAATAGATAAATCATCATTAAAAATAGATAATGAATACCATGTATAATCCTTACACATGGGGCAGTATAGCCACCTCTTTTAAGGTTTCATATGCAAACTAGTTTATTTGTTTTTGTTCTTATTCATCACATGTAAAATTTGCAATAGCATCTAAACTCATTAATGGCGCTTTTAATAATTAACAATAGATCCATAATCATCCAAACATGATTATTTCGTAAATAAAGTCTCATATGACTAGTCTTGTAAGAAAACTAACTTTTGATTGAGAACATCTTTGAGCAACAATACAATTAGGTCGTTAATGATTAAAACACATTTTAAACATATAGGAACATACATATTATCAATAAAAAATAGAAGATTATATGTGACATCCCAATTACTAATCATTTCTAAAGCATGTGCATTAACTCATTCATAAGGCATAGAGTATTTAATTTACATAACATCATTAAAATTCAATCATGCCATCTCATTATCATTAAAAGACCTTTCTTCAATTGTTGTTTTAAACACTATGTATCTTATATCACAACATTGTAACAATTTACAACAAAATATACATGGCTAAACAAGCTAAAAGACTAATAGACTACACATTAGCCCAACTTTTATTAGACTATTGGACAACAACTTCAAAATGCAGACTGGATGCAATCTCTAGCCTACTCTTCTTGAAAGAAAATTGAATGCAAAAGAGTGAGCTTGCATACTCAGTAAGTAAAGACATAATGATACTTTAATAAAAAATAGCATAACAAATATTTAAATATAAATAACTCATCATTTTATCTTTGTATAAAATAAATAGTTTTTAATCTCTAATGTCATACAAGCTATCAAATGTTATTGCCACATAGGCTATTAAATTTTGTTGCACACAGCTTATAGGATATCATTGCCGCACAAGTTATCGATTGTTATTGCCACACAGGTTATAGATATCATTTCCACATAAGCTATAAAATATTATAGTCACACAAGCTAGCATATATTATTGCCACATGGGATATAGATCATTGCCACATAGACTATCATATGTTGTTGCTTGCTCAATAATATAAAGTATTAGTCCTTGAGCAAATCATTTATAAATCCATCAAAATTCTAGCAATATAATGACTAACAACCACACCCACCAACCTTGCAAATCATATCACAACATACTTCCATTCTCAAGTCACAGTTTATCAATATATCATAAAATTAAATAATTCAACAATATAATAATCCTTTCATCAAAGGATTTATCAATATCATATATTGGCCCTGAATCACCAAGAACAGGGGTTGAATTGGTGGGAAATTTAAAAATTTGGAGGGAAGGTGCGTTGAAAAGGAAATAGAAGAAGTAGGAGAATAGTAAAAGAAATAAGATTTTATAGTGATTCGGGTATAAACAAACCCTACATCCACTCCCCAATACTTCCTATTGGGTATTTCACTATCACTAAATGGTATTTCTCAAGCTCACACCAAACTTTTACACTATGTGTTTCAAAGGTCACACACAACATTATAAATGTTTTCCTAGGCTCACACTTAACCTGAACAAGAGTTTTTACAATAATGGCTAACTCTTAAACCCAAAACCCAGTGGTGTTTAATGCTCACACCGAACAACAATAATTTACAATCAAGAAATTAAATGTATAAAGGTTGAGAAACAAAATTATAAGATTTTTGCTATATTGAATGCTATTCTCTTGCATTCTAGTCCATTTAGTGGAGTATTTATAAGCAACAACCACCAAAGAGATGTTACATACAAAACTATGTCGAAATCTCTAAGGTATGCTAGGCAGATCTTTCATTAAATGCTTGTCAAATAGTGTTTATGACCGTGAATAACCATTCACGGTTGAGATTTCTCATGTTGTACTAATTTGCTTGGTTCACGGTAGAGAATCTCGTTTGTATCTAACGACTAGTCCATGTGGGGCACATTCATTGGTTCTCCTAGAAAAATAGTCTTTATGTCCCTCGAGCCATAATGAAATTCATGGTCACAATTTTCCTTCCATTGGATGCGACTATCACTGCGAACTCTTCTATTTGTCATGAAAATATTGCTTCAACAATTCATGGTATGGACCAATATTTTGCCCTCATGAATTTTGATCTTCTAACGGTTCCTTGGGACACTGGGCATACTTTGGTTGAGGGCTTGATTCCCTCCAAGCAAATGTAAAATTTACGGTCATGATGGTGAACACAACATACATCGCAAATTCCTCTATTTTAACTTGGTTAAATCTTTTGCAAGATAGTGATTAGGATATCCTAATTCGTGACTGTGAATTAGGATGCCACTTACAATTTTTGAGACTTAGACTTTCATTTAACTTTCAATGCAAACCTATCAACAAATTTGCAAAATCAATACTTGAAATTGATGTTAGAACATATCAGTCTACATTGTCATGATTAAAAGAGAG
The DNA here is from genome assembly GCA_949677035.1 of Omphalea diandra. Taxonomy (NCBI): domain Eukaryota; kingdom Viridiplantae; phylum Streptophyta; class Magnoliopsida; order Malpighiales; family Euphorbiaceae; genus Omphalea; species Omphalea diandra. The sequence continues at coordinate 9,603 of CATIWR010082451.1, forward strand.
TATTGACTTGGGTTTGACCAACCTAGTCCAACAATCATCCCCTTTGTTATTTTGACAACTTAGATTGATTTTCTAAAGGATAAAGAATGCATTAATGTGAAGTTGAGGTAGTTGGTAATGTTTAATAGTTTAAACTTCTTGAATGTAATTAAATACTTGAAATGTTCCCCCTTAATTAACAACATGCAAGTTCATGCTTCCCCTTTGTCAATATCAAAAAGAGAGGACAATTGCAATTATAGGGTTATGTATAATTATGTAAATGCAAAGTGCATTAAGCAGTAATAGAGGAAACAAACTTCAAACATGGATTATATTAAACATAATAGAGAATGCAAGTCAAACAAAAAATGTTTGACAATATACTTAGGCCAAACATAAAAAAAGAAAAGAAAAGAACACAAATAAAAAAGGATTACAAGCTTAAGTATAAAAACTAGAATGTAGAGATATGTCATCATTATTGTCACTATCTCTAACTTTTCATCTCCTCATTATGCCTTATCTCCTTCCTCTTCTTTGTCATTTTCTTCCTCTTAGGTATCTTTAAATTCCTCAAAGTCAGAAAGATGATAAAGAGTTGCACTCACCTTCCCTTGAAGATCTATTGAATCACTATGAAAGTGAGAGATAAGAAGAAATCTTCTCTTAAGCATACTCATCTCCATATCCAATTTTTTATTGATTAAAGAGAGAGAGATGCAAGAAGGTTTTGCTTTAGTCTTTTCTTTTGGCTCAGCAGATGGAATGGCTTCTTTGGTAGGTTTGTAACAACCATATTCATTTACATAACTCATATCATTCATGTTCAAAATACATATGCATAAAGGTTTTATCCATCCTACACACAATCAAACGTTTATTTGATGTACATATATGTATATGACACAAGGAGAGAGAGAGTTTGGATTTAGTCGATGACCTGTGGTCCATATGTTTCAATGTAAAACTGAAAGCACCAAAGTGTCCAATTCCTATTCTTCAATATCTGAAAAAATTTTTGCGATTTGGTGAGTCACGACTCAGTGAATAAAAACAATAATCAAATTCTCATGGCATAATCCATAATCAAATATCATCAAGATACATTGCAAGTATAACAATTAACTATGCAAGTGCAAATACAATAGCTTTGTTTTTATTGTGACCGAGCAAGGCAAACATTGCTCTCGGGATATTCAAGTGATTCATGTAACATATGATTTGGGACCTATTAGTCCATCTTCCTGTAATTCATTGGACATATGATTTGGGACCTATTGGTCCATCTTCCTGTAATTCTTTTGACATATGATTTGGGACCTGTTGGTCCATCTTCCTGTGATTTGCAAGTATTTGACAAGTCGGTCACAACGCCTTTTTAGTTCCATATGCAAGTGCTTATTCACAAATGATATATCAAGTAATCGTTAAGAGCATTTGATTCTCACTTGGCCTGTATTCCC
>CATIWR010082463.1:0-18849 GCA_949677035.1 Omphalea diandra
ATATATATATATATATATATATATATATATATCTTTGTTATTATGATTTGTCAGGTTTTTGGTGACTCGAGGAGAACTGAAGGTGCAGGAGTGTAGAAGTGTTTATATTGAGTTAAACAATGTTGTATATGTTATTTTGAAATAAGTGTTATTATTTTTTTAACTTTTTTGAGGAACTTTTTAGGAAAAATGTACCCATATAGAAGACAAAATTCCATTCTATTAATGCTAAAAAATCTCAAAGAACATATCAAAATGAAATTCATAATCATAAAGATGGAGACAAGGCAATCCCAAAGGAATTAACCATAAAGTTATGCATAAGATATCCCAAAAAATAAGTCTAAAAGAATAATATAATCCAAAACAAATTAATAAGATAAATAATTTTAGCATTAAGATAACTCTAACAATCTCAAATAACATAAAGATAGTAAATAAGATAACCCTTTTTTAGCATTAATATAACTCTAAAAAACTCAAATAGCATAAAGACAAAATAGGATACCTTAAAGTTTGGCAAAAAAGGTCTAAAAAAATGACTAAAACAACCCTCAAAGACAAATAACATAACGAAAAGAATAAGATAATCTAAAAGAAATGAATAAGATAACCTCATTTTTTTTTAGCATTAATAGAACTCTAAAATACACAAATAACATAAAGATAGGAATAAGATAGCTCTAGAGTTAGTCATAGGATAATCCAAAAAAAAAAAAAAAAAGAAGAATAAACTAACCCTCAAAGATAAAAAACATAAATAATAAAAAAAGATTTAGTTCTTATTGGATAATGTTATGACATAATTAAGAAAGAATATGATGATATGATTATAGTGATAAATATTTAGGCCTTAAATGGGCAATCGATTGAGTATATTGAGGATTTATGCTTTCAGAGCTTTGATTTTATATATATTTGTCATTCACAGGAGGATTAGTCCAAGTTATAAAGGAGACTTTGTCAAAACATCATTAGAATTTTAAGGAATTATGATATATGAAATAGACAAAGAAATTGTAAAATAAAAATGAAAAGCATAAGAATGATTAAGCATGACTCTAGTAAGTGTATATTCATAAGTATACACTTATTAGTCACTTAAGCCGTAGAATCTTGTTTGGTATTTGTGTCACTAGGTATGGTGAGACAACATCAAATTGTCTAAGTTAGATAGTTTAGAAATGTGTTATCTGTATTTGAACCAGCAGATGTAAGTGTTTTCATTGATATGAAGAAAGCTAGTAGTATCCCCCACTTTTCTCTGGATGCATAATGAAATAAGTATTGATTCATGGGATAACACTAAAATGGGGTAAGCCCTATGAGTCAATACTTATTTTATATCGTGCGTTTGAAGAACTGTAGGGAGATGTTGCCAAAATTTTTGCATATTGATGAATATATTGCATTTGTTCATGGGCATTAGACATCACATTTTTGAGTGAGTAGGTTCCTACTTATTAATGTATAAATGGAGTTATAAAGAGTCATAATAAAGTTTAAAGCAAATTTCATTTATATGTATTTTTTTGGTGTTGCTTATAAGAACGAAAAATGAGACTCGATTAAGAATGGAAGTATGAGAGGCTTAAGGATGGTTTGCTGAACATATAGTTTGTGGGATGAAACATTTTATTGAATTTGCATGTGGTCACCCGAAACTGAATGATGGGAAAAAGAATAGGTGTTTGTATAACAATTCCAAGTGTTAGAACCACATATTTTTAGAAGTGGATACTATGAAGCTCCATTTGTATTGAAATGGTTTTCTTCCTGATTATTATACATGTATTTTTCATGGAAAAATTATTGAGGGAGATAATGCAAATGTTATCTATGATCATGTTGAAGCAACATAAAGGGTTGAATCATTAAATCCATACCAAGCAATGATATTAGATGCAACAGGTCCTGATTTTGATCCTAATGAGATGAAGGAGTCACTAGATTCTAAGGCTCAAAATTTTTGTGGCATGCTCAACAGATGCAGACTTGTATTTGGGGTCGTATAAGGCATTCACAGTTATCACTTATTTCCTAATTGATGCACATGAAATTAGAAAACCATATGTCAAAATAAAATTTTGATGACATGATTAGAATAATGAAAAATATTACACCGAATAATAGTTTGATACCTAATACCTTCTACCACACTAAGAATATAATGCAAGGTATGAGACTACCAGTTAAAAAATCCATTACTGCAATAATGGCTGCATGATATATTGGTATAAAGATAGTAAATTGACCAGTTGCAAGTTTTATGGTCATGCTCAGTATAAGAGGCTTCATAACGAAAGTGGTAAACAACACAAAAACTCTTGTTCCTTATAAGAAGATGTATTATTTTCCTATAATCTCTCAATTATAAAGATTGCATACATAAAAAGCAATAGCTGTAGAAATGCATTGGCATGCTAAGCATGAGGTTGAAGAGGGTGTCATGTGTCATTGTTTAAATTCTCTTGCTTGGAAGCATTTCAATCAGACACATCTAGATTTTGCCGCATAAACTCAAAATTTTTTATTAGGTCTTTGCATATATGGTTTTTAATCATTCAGTCATTTAGGATAACAATGTTCTTCATGGCCCATAATTGTCACATTGTATAATTTGCCACTATGGTTATGTATGGAGGATGCCTACATGTTCTTATTAGTGTTAGTATCTAGGCCAAGAAATCCTAAGGATAAAATAAATGTGTTTCATAACCACTTGTTGTAGAACTCAAATAGTTATGGCATGCAGGTGTGCAAACATACGATATTGAAGAATCAAAACTTTTAGATGCCGGTTACTTTTATGTGGACAATAAGTGATTTTCTTGCATATGCGATATTGTCAAGGTAGAGTACTGCTGGAAGGTTAACTTATTCCTAGTGCGTTGAATCTTAAGAAAGTCACTAAATTAGATGTCGATGAGATAAATGGTTCAATATGTAGGAATTATGGATAGAGGAAAGGAAACATCTTTTAATATTTGTTGTATTGGAGTACGAACTTGGTTGGACATAATTTAGATGTAATGTATATTAAGAAGAATGTTTTTAATAATGTGTTTAATATTGTCATGAATATAAAAGGAAAGACAAAGGAAACAAATAAATCTTGACTAGATTTGAGTTGATATTGTCATGCCTTATAGTAATAGGAAAAAACTTTAAAGCTTACACATTAGACAAGAGGGTGAAAAAAGTAATGTGTGAATGGGTAAAGAATCTCAGATTTCCAAATGAGTATGTGTCAAATGTGGCTACATGTGTGGACATGAAAAAAAAAATTAAAGTTGTTCAAGATTAAAAACCATGATTATCATGTATCCATGTAGCAATTGATACCAATTGAATTTCATAAACTGTTGTCAGGCAATATATGGAAGGCCTTAATAGAATAAAGCCTTTTTTTAAGGATATAATTACTATTGTCATAAGCATTGAGGACATATGATGACTTGAGGAAGAGATACCTATCATGCTTTGTAAGTTGGGGAGCACATTTCTCCAAGCTTCTTTGACTCGATGGAACATCTTTCAGTTCACCTGGCTTATGATGCAAGGATAGTCAGTCTAATGCAATATTGATGGATGCATCCTTTTGAGAGTTAATTAATAGTTGAGATGAGTAGATTTCATAATTTATTTTGATTTGTGAACATACACTTCTTATATGTATCAATATCGTAGGTACCTTTGAAGGCTGAAAACTAATGTGAGAAATAAAGTCAGAGTTGAAGATTCAATATGCAATACATAATTAATGGATGAAGTATCATTATTTTATTCACATTACTTCGAAGATCATATGAGCACGAGGCATTATAAAGTGTCTCACAATAATGACCATTCCAGAGATGTGGGGGAAGAGCATGAAAGAAATCTTTTGATATTTGCACATCCTAATCACGCATTTTGAAAGAAAAAAATGAGATTCATGACGAAGCAAGAATTTAGGTTTGCTTAATGCTACATTTTATTGAATTGCGTAAAAGTGGAATCATTCATTAAGTAAGTAATAAATAAGTTTATTTATTTTCATATATGAATTTATTAAGTTCATGTGTATTTTTTTTTCCCTTATAGAATTTATGTTGACGAGTTAAAGCAATGTCAACCACACATTGTTAGTCATGAAGTTAATGTTAACCTTGAAAATGAATTTGCATCATGGTTTACAAATAGATGAGTATCAAGATTCCATTATTTATGTTTACATGCATGTGTATGTACATTGAAATTAAATTTGTTTGTTACTAAATTAATGGGCATTTTTTTAGGTGCATGATCCATCACATAACATTTTGAACAAATTCATAATGGATCTAGGAAAAAGTCCATTGTGAATGGTGACACCTTATCCAGGGTATTATGTAAATGGATTTAAATTTCACACTGAAATACATGATTCTCATACAACTACCATGAATAGTGGCATTTGTATAAAAGGCTCCAATTACAGTATAGATGAAAGTGACTATTATGATTGGTTAATTAAAGTTATAGAGTTGGAGTATCCAGAATTGCCAATTAAGAGAATCATCTTATTCAAGTGTGAGTGGTTTGATCTGATGCCCAATTTAGATATTAAAGTTCATTCAAATATAAGCTTGTAGAGGTGAATCATAAATGAAGTGTCAATAAGTATGAGCCATTTGTTATGGCAATGCAAGCATGTTAGTTTTATTATTGTTATTACGTAGCTTAAGAATTATTCAAGTGATTAATTAGCTGTATGTAAAAATTAAAGCTAGAGGTGAAGTCCAACTTTTAGAAATATTTGCAACAACTTCAATTTCTCATGTAGTACCAACCTTTTAAGAGAATAAGAATTTGGATCCTTGAATGATCTAAATGGTGAGTTTATTGAAATTAAAGATGATAATGTTGAATTTGAAGATGATGCAGAGATAAAGTTGGAATCAGATGATGATGATGTAGAAATTAATGAGGAAGAGGATTTGTACAATGATACTAATAATGAAACTAACTAAAGGTACTTTGTATATATATGATCTTTATTTATCTTTATTATTATGTTTATGGCATCCAATTTGTTTTCATTTTGTTTGTGTTATTAAAATGATCTATTTCTAGCTATAATTGTTTATTTTTATTTACTTTTTAACATATATACATCATGATAGAGAGAGGCGATGATACTGTTAGACCCCCTAGGCATGGTAGATCTAGTTCAGACACTTTTGGACAAAGAACAATGGGGCGAGTTTTATTGAATTCACTCTCTGTTCCACCATTGCAACCATTAGCACCAGAGATATCATCACTTTTATTGTTGCATCTTTCAACATCAGCACTGCCATCCTTACTTTAACCATCATCCTTATCAGCACCACCTACACCATTAGATGTGGATGAGACACCAACTGCACTGTCATCAGTGCCATTAGTTGCTGAGTATAGTATTGGTCAAGTGACGCTCGAACTCATCGCTGAGAGGTACGTAACTTATGTTTTTTTTCTATTAAATTTTATTTCCTTTTTAATAATTTTTGATTTTCAATGCAATCTATAATCAAATATATAATTTGTAATGTATGATATTTTTGCATGTTTTATATTTATTATCTCTTATTAACTTATTCTTTGTTACATAAATAATAGTTTCATTCCATGCAATGCTTGTTCTACTTGAATCTCCAAGATTTTTTTGCTTCACTTGGAGCCATCTGGACATGCATGGAAGCATGGTTCGTAGGCGATGCAAGAGTTTTATTAGGAGTTTAAAGTATAAATGAATAATAATTTTTATCTTATATTTTATTGATAATTTTATTAATCTAAAGGCATTGTTCTAACCAATTTTGCTTATTATTTTTTAGAAATTTTTATTTAGAATCTGTCACTGGATGCTTAAATTAAGAGTAGTAGCTCACTACACTCTACATTGACAATTTGTCTAAGTAGACATGAAGTGGCATACAACCTTTGAGCATCACAAAGAGGGTATGGGATAGTTGGTAGTGAGCATGATCCACATCAAAGTTTAGGGAGTATAGCATGCAGGCCTCTTGTAACTGCCTTAGTGAGATAAACAGCCCCGATTCTGATCCCTCGCACCATATTGGGGGTTCCTTTTCTATGGTTGAGTATCATAGACGTATAGTGAGTATGTTTTAGATGTTTCTTAATTAATATGTTATTTAAGTTTATTATATGCTTATCTATATTTATAAAATACATTTATTTTTAGAGTGAAAAATTAGAACATGATGCTACATATTTCGAGGTGTTTGAGCATACGCACATCAGCCAGAAGAACCAACGATACATCGATCAATGGTCTAAAAGAGCATATATAAGTTTTACTAAGATGAATAATTTAATATTTCACCTTCATTAATAATTAATTATATTTATTTAATTAGTTTCAATTAAATTTTATTTAACTTCTCACTAAATTACTGGATAACAATCACACTTCACATGAGAGAGCTACTCAATCTGAGGAGGGCTCCTCAGAGCCATGTCAGTCCAATAAGAAGGAGATATTCTTGCAGGGGATAAAAGAAGAACCGCGTTTATGGCATGGGTTAGCTTGTACCTTTTTTCTTTAGTCAGTCTGCATCATTAGCGTCAATTACTTCTTCTAGCCCAGTAGTTGAGGACTTGCGAGCTTCCCATTTTCAAGAGGTCCAACATGAGTTTAGGTGAGGATGGATAAGCAAAGGCTATCTTTTGAGCAGCAGTTTGAGGAGCAGATGCAGCAGATGAGTTGCCTCATTATAAAGCAGACCCGTGGCACTTAGGTTCAAGTTGCTTTTCCTCCCTCTAATCAATCATTGCCCAGTAATGAGATGTTGACAATTCGACTGCTAGACCAGTTTGATTTTTGTGTACTTATATACTTTGTCATTTTTTTATATACTTTATACATTATACTATGTGATATTTTTTTAGTTATAATTTTCGATACACGTTTAGATATTTATATATTAATAATAGTATTATTGTTGATATTTCATCCTTATGATAATACAAAAATATTTCAACAAATATGCAATTATTAATATATATTCATTAAATGAATAAATTTAAAAATTTAAAACAAAAATTAGTGATGGACTTATGCATCCATTGCTAACTTTGTCAACATTAGCGATGAACCGATGTTTCTCTCTAAAGTTATGAGGGCTTGCAATTTGGCAATGGCAGCATTCCGTCACTGCTTTATGGACTGAATTCCATTGTTAGCCATGCGTCGATAAGCTAGCACTAATGCAACAACATTATCAATGGAACCCTTCCATCACTAATTTCACAAGAATTAGGCCTATAGTTTTGCAATCGCATTTCCATTACAAATCCATGACGATTTAACGATAGACCCATAAAATCCCTTATTGATTGGTTTAGAGAGGAACACTTTAGCAATGGATGTCATATGTTAGTAATCTATCGCTATCCATAATTAGCGATAAAATTCAAATTGTTGGTGATGGATTTTTTTCATTGCTAATTCATGTTATTTTTGTAGTGTAAACTGCTTAAATTTCATCAATTGATCATTCATCCAATCAAAAAATATTTTAATTTAGAGGACAAAATCATTGACTTATAAAAAATAGGAGAAAATTTGCTTTTATGATGGAGAGGCTAGCTTTAGTATGGCTTATACTTTAATGTCCAATCTTCATTCATTTTTAGTGATATCCATAATTAGCTGTGGATCTTTTGACCTAAACATAGTTGAACTCTTGCTTTTGGAAGGAAAGCCAAAGGTTTAACAAAGGGCATTGTCTTAAGTATAATAGTAAAAAATGAGGAGATTGATGATGAAGGATGGACTGTCTTCACTCAAAAGAGGAGTAAAAAAAAGCAACTCCTAAGAAAAAGTCTCATCGTAAATGAGCTATGGCACAAAAAAAGTGAAAAAGTCTATAATTCTACTAAATCGAACAAGGTTAAGGAGGCATATAAAAACTATTGCTTCATCCCTAAGTAATGACCTTCTTTATTAAAAGCCAAAGATGCCAATTACTTTGGTTGATTTTATGCCTAAAAAAATTCATAGAACAACCTTGTCTTGTTGTTTCATGCCATAAAATTGAAAGAGTGGAAGAATTAGATAATAAACCAGAGGGTGGGGAAATAATGACACGTGACCCTTAAGCCCTTTATGCATATGTTAAAAAGATTAGTTTCATAAACGATGATTACTTACTCTATCCCAACTTTCATAAACAACCACTTTTTATTGTAAGGTACATTTGAGAAATAAAGGTTAATTGAGTCCCGATAGATGATGGATCAAACATCCTATTAAATAAAACCATGAAAGAACTTGCCTTAATAATAGATGAACTTTTTCAAATTTGATTGATGATTCAAAGATTAAATTAGGGTGCGAAAAACGCCATAGGCATAGTCTAACTTGATTTGCTTATTGATGACATACAACCAACTGTCATATTTCATCTTATTGATGCAAAGACAAGTTATAATATGTTGTTATGGCATCCTTGGATTCATCATCATGGTGTCATTCCATCTATGCTCTATTAATGCTTTAAAATGCTATAAGGATGGTCAAATAAAGAAGGTTGTAATGGATTCTAACCCTTTAACTTTAAAAGAATAATATTTTGTTGATGCAAAATTTTACTTCTCTCATATATTATGAAAAAGTGCAATTTAGGTCTAACCAAATTAAAGGTGAAAATGAAAAGTCCAATAATAAACAAAATTAAAAGGTGTATAAGAAAGGTCAACCTTCATTGCCTAAAAAAGAAGAAAGGAAGAAGTCTTCATTTAGAGATGTAGATAACTCCAAACAAAAGCAATAATGCTTTGTTATGTTCTTATGTTCTTAAGCAATGGTATAAGCACATTGGGGCTGGGATGGGTTGTATCCTAGGGAAGTTTAGGGGAAAAATAAAAACAATTATGTAACTTTACATAGTTAAGCACTCTTGGTAATTTTCTTTTACATTGCTCATTCAATTAAGCAAAAAAAAAAAAAAAATCTCAAATAGAAAAAAATATCTCCTTTAGCTTGAGATGAGAATACATTTATAATCTAGCCTAGAGTAACTAAAATTTCTAGTTACACCATTATTCTTAAGTAAAAAGGAAAAAAGGGTCAAGCTTCATTCAAAACCAAGATATAAGATATTTCTTAAGGTTTAAAGGACTTGACTTACCCTATCACTAGCCTTATTGCTCTTAAATTTTTAAAGTTCTATTAAAAGAATTTGTGAAGCCTACATAAGGTTTAATGATTGAATATGGAGATATCTCTACTAAGCATACAAATGCCTTTGATCCTAATGCTTATATATTATTAGTTAAAGCTGGATATGGGAAAAAAAAACTTTTAAGCTTTTAAAGGATTCAAAATATAGTCATGAAGAAACCAAGACAACTATGAGTAAAATATGCAAAGTATTAAAAGAAAAAGGTATTATTACTCAATTCTCTAAGGTTAATCTTGGCCATAAATCCTTAACTCTTTTGCACATAAAGCTTGTAAAGAGAGCTTTAAAAATATCGCTCTCGTTGAAGATAGAGAGAGTTAATTAACCATGTGACCCTAAGGTTTGCCTTAATCATATATTTGAATGATGTTTTCAATGATAAAAAAAAACCTTGAAAAGTTTTAGCCTTATGTCAAGTATCTTTTGGTTGCAGGTTCTATCTTGAGCAAGGGGTTAAATTGGTATCCCTCAAGGACAATGCTTTAAAGGACATGTTCAAAGAAGAGCCAAATCATCAAGCACTCCTATAAGACCTCAAGGACTTTGCGAGGATGTTGATTATATTATATGGTTTTATATATGGAGGCAAAGCACCGAAGGATGTGAGCAAACCTAATCTAAGAAGGTTATGACTCTTAAGACACTTTTAAAGATGAAGGTAAAGCATCCTAACAAAAGGAAACAATTTGCTACTTTAAGATGATGGAAAGGCATATGCATGAGATGAACGTCCTTATGAAAAGGCTTGTGCATGCATGAAATAGCCTATGCATATATCAAATGCTTATTTAAGAAGTGGAACAATCATCTAAAGAGAAGAGATCCAATAACAACAAAAAGTGATAATGGTGGAATAACCTAGCTTGCTTTGGAATAGCCTAGTGGAATGGCCTCATTCAACATGAAGAAAATGGAAAATTTCATATAAATAAGTGAAACGGTCTAGCTTGCCTTAGAATAACCCAAATGAATAACCTCATTCAATATGGGCAAAAGTGAGAAAATTCAAGTAGAAAGATAGAATGGCCTAATAGCTAGAGAACGACTGATGGTATGACCAAGATAAGCTGGCAATAATCATATGAATGGCCATACAGTAGCATAAACAACTTGTTCAAGGTTTTCTTTGTGCACTACTTATATATGTTCCTAGTTGAGAGGCTTGAACACTTTCATAAGTAATTCCTTATAAACATACAAAGGTTATTATTTAGCCAACAAAAGCATATAGATTGGTGATTAGCCTAAAAGAGTGCAAGTGGGGTTTTAATCTCCTAAGCATTGTAAAAAAAAAAAAAAGGTGAAAAGGTTTCTCTTTAGCCTACAAAATTACTCCTACACCTACAAAAGGGAGGTCATTCTTGAGCTTAAAAAAATAAAGTAAAGGTCAAAATGGCTACTTCTATGTAGGTGCATTGTGAACCACCATAAATCACTTCTGTCATTTCTTCTTTTCTACTATACCCTCTTCTTTGAAAGCAATATTTAATTTGTGTAAATCAATTTGCCAATGAATTCAAGAAACTTACAAATAAGTTTCAAGCATTTATGAAAGCACATAATTCACTCCCTCTTGAGTTGCCATGCTCACCAAGATATAAATTCTCAAAGCCTTCAGTTTTTGATTGATTGGGAGTCCCTTTTAAATCATGTTTCAAGGAACATAAAAAGGAGTGGCATCTAGAGTTAAAAGGATTCCTATCCAATAGAGGTTTGGAGTCTTAAAAGCCAAAAAGGCTAAGAATAAAAAGAAAAGGTGTCCTACTAATTTGATTGATTCTAAAAACATATACAATAGATTTCCTTTTAAAATGACACAATCCAAAGTTCTTAGAAAGTGTATTATCTTGTTTATGTAAATTGGACATCTTCTCAATGATCATAGAATGAACCAATGAATGTGGAATGATTTTCAATGTTTGTTAAGTGAAAATTCAAGCAACACAACTTAATATGGAGTTTTTATGAAATTCTCAACCTCATTGACTATTAAAGATTTCAACACTTATTAGAAAAATGAAAAATGAACATGGAAAAATCTTAATGACCATAATTAGGCATAATAAGAAAGTTAGCCAATGACCATCAAAATTAGTTATTGAGCCCTTCGGACTCCCAATGACCATGAGAAGATCACAATGATTGTTGACAAGCTTTTAAAGACTATATTGATAAAATTCTAACAATTTTTTTTTAACTATATGAGTATTGGTTACTTTCTTTTTTTTTTTTTTAGCAAAGTTATAAAAGGTTATCTCCTTCACAACCTGCATGAGAGTGGGTTAATGGGAGTTAAAGAATAGAATGAAATAAGTGTAAATAATTAACTTTAGTTCGGAGTACAGTTTTAACGGGAGAAAAAAAGTTATTGAAAGTTAATTTTTCACTTCCTTTAACCTCCAAATTTTAATTTTCTTTAACTCTCAATTGAGGGCAAACAATGAATGGAAAATGGGTGTTGAAAATAAAATACATTTTAAGATAAATATAACCTTGACATTATTTTGATAATTACTAAATAAATTCCCATTGTAATATTTTGTATCTTGGATATAATTATCAGTTTGATATTTTTTTCTCATTTCGTATTTTAAAACTCTCAAATAAGGTTAATGTTATTGCTTCCTTGAATTCTATATTATTTTTTTTTAAAACTCCCCTATAAGTTAAGGATAATCAATATTCTATTACTTTCTATTCTATTCCATTAGTTCACCCTTTTTAACCTCTTTTCTGTCATCTCTAACTCCTATGCAAATTCTCAAAGTTAGAAGGAAATGAAACTATAGAAGAAAAGATAACTAAATATAGAAGAAAAAAGAACTAATTAAGAGTGAAACTTACACTTGTAAAACTCTTGAACATAAGAGATCTCTCTTGAAAGGCTAGAAGAAGAAGAAGCTACTGAAAGCTACTTCACTTACTCAACTCCAAGTGCTTCACAAAGTAATACTCTAATAACCTGAGTGAATCAAGTACTCTTATTTGTACTTGTGCATTACTTGAAATTATTGTAAGTGAGATCACTACATAGATTAGGTAGCTTAGAACTCTTTAGAGGCCTGAGGTAATACCTAAATAGGTTGGAATAATACTTGAAAACTACTTGTACAATGGAATTATCTAATGGAGTACTATAAAAGAGGATGTAAGCAAATATTATGACTAAACCTCTATAGAATTGCTTGTTTTTCTTTTATTTTTTATAAAGTTTCTCTTAGTAACACTAATTCCATAAAATTATTATAGCGTGATTCACCTTCTTTCTTTTTAGAGCTTTTAGAGATAATAACAAATATAATATGTTAAAATATAGGTGTCAAAATATTTACTAAAAATAAAACGTAATCAAACTTATAAACGCATAACTATAAATAATGATATTTTTATTTGAATAGACTTAAAGTAGAAGAAGTTGAGGATATAAAAATGCAACTATTTAATTCTTGGAATTTTCTTATCTTTATTTTTCATTTGGTTTGTGGAAAACTGGGTATAAACTACTACCAACAAATTGAATTTCTATTTACAGCGAAGATAAGTAAGACATGATGTGATATTATTAACATCACGAAGAATCTACAAATTTATGTGTATATATTTTTCCAAAAATATTAAACTACTATAGACATTAGTATTTGCAATTGGATACGCTTTTTTAGAAAAAAAAAAATGAAACATAGGTTCAAAACAAAAAAAATTAAGCCATATTTTCTTGTGTCAGATGGGTAAATAATATGAAGTTTTAAGTAAACATAACTAACATGTGTTTCATATCAAATCATGCATTAAATTTAAGCTTATGTAGCCCAGTCCATAACCTAACTAAACCAATCTGGTGCATTTTGAGATAGAGAATAAAAATTTTTATATCATATATTTTGACTTTTTAACTTCTATTAATAAATAAAAGTCTAAATTTTTATAAATAAATAAACAATAGTGATAGTTAATTTCAGTTTAACAAAATAAATTCTAGTTACAAAATAAATTATAGATTTTATGCATTATACAATATTAAAAGCATGCAATGTCAAATCTTATATATATATATATATATATATATATATATATATATATATATATATATATATATATATATATATTTATTTATTTATTTATAATAGAAAGCTAGCAGTGTCGTGTCCAAAAAAGAGATAAATTAGAAAAAAGAAAAAGAAAAAGGTGGAATGCAACAAGAAAAAAAGGTCGAATGAATATTATTGGCCCATGATAAAGAGTGATGTAAAAGAAATAGTGTCAAAATTTTGTAAGTATCAAACGCATGCTTAGATCTCTTATATATCAAAAGTAGTGCAAAATCTAATAAGCTCAACTTGGCCTTTTGATAAATGAGGAACAGATTTACTGAGGAATAGATTTACTGGGACTTTTTCCATGGACAACTAGGCAAATGAGGTACTTAATTGTGGCAATCAACTATTTTTTAAAGTAGGTGGAGGTGGAAGCAATAATAGCTCAAAATTATTGAGTTTCAATTGCCAAGAAATCATATGTAGGTTTACCATACCACATATAATTATTACAGACACCATCAATGAGTTTTGTAGAAACTTCAACATAGCAAATAACTTCACTTCACTCACCATGTTCATACTAATGGTCAAGTTGAAAACCTCAATAGAACCATCTTAGCCAAACGTAAGAAACGACTGGACAATGAAAAAGTTAAGTGGTCGAATGAACTACACAATGCGTTCGGTGCATACAGAACAACCCCCATAATGGTAACACATAAAACTTCATTCTTGCTTATTTATGAGTTCAAAGCGGTCATCCCAATTGAGATCGGAGTAGAATCGCATTGCCTATAGCAATATGATAAAGTAGTGAATGATGGAAAATGAAGCCTCAATCTCAATTTTTTGAAAAGAAAAAGAGAGCAATATGATGTCTCGACATCATGACAAGAAAGTTAGACTACAAGACTTTCAAAAAGGATTCTTAGTGCTATGCGAGCGGACGTCACATGGGGCGAGACAGCGAAAGAAATATGAGGGCAAACTAGATAAGGCCCTATCATATAAGTTGTGAGAGAGGCTCAACAACTTACAAAGTATCAACACTTGATGGGAAAACTTTGCCACAAACATGGAACACTAGAGTCTTAAGGCAATTTTACATTACTATAATAAGTTCGAATTGCACCCATGCAAAAGTTATGTAGATATTATAACAACTAATCAAGGCCTAGGTAAGTTCTAGCCCGTGGATGTAGCCCAAGCAAAAGTGAACCATGTAAATTGTTCGTCTCATTACAATTTGCAATTTTAAAGTTGGTTGTGCAAGTCATACCTGCATAAAACGATGAACAAGAAAATATCATCCTTAAATAAAAAGATGAACAAGAAAATTACATCCTCACATATAATATGATGAACAAAAAAATTGCATCCTCACATATAATATGATGAACAAAAAAATTGCATCCTCATAAATAAAGAGAAAAATAAAGGATAGAATAAGAAAGTCGAAGTTTGCACATAAAAAGATGAATGAAATTCATGTAAAGAGAGAGAGAGAGAGAGAGAGAGAGAGAGAGAAGAAAAACAAGAATAAGTCACAAGAACACAATGTTATTTACCAAAGCTAAATTTTATTCATTGTTGGTAGGATTTACTTCAATTACATTTGCATTCTCATTCATTCCACCTTCTATAAAATGTTAGCAAAACAATCAACATCATCTTCCTCTTTCACAATATTATCAATGTCCTCTACCAAAGAAAAGGTAGGCCCTTCATTTGGGAAAATTTCTTTGGTAAAAACAAAGTTGGTCTT
The DNA here is from genome assembly GCA_949677035.1 of Omphalea diandra. Lineage (NCBI taxonomy): Eukaryota > Viridiplantae > Streptophyta > Magnoliopsida > Malpighiales > Euphorbiaceae > Omphalea > Omphalea diandra. Next base: position 15,021 of record CATIWR010082463.1, read on the forward strand.
AGGAGGGCAAAGTTGACATTCTTTAATCAATTTTCCTTGAAAAGATAATATAATGGTAGCTAAAAAGGACTGTATGGTTGACGAAGCCTTTTCAATGGCTTCTACAACTTAGAAGCATGTCCAATAGCAAAAGAAAAGGAGTCTAAATCAACTTTTCACTCTTCTTATTATTGTGAATGCTAGGAGAAGTATATTTAGAGAACATGAAACCCCAAGGCATTAGACACACTTCTTTACTTGAATGATGTATTTTGATTAATAACAAAACTATGGTTTTAAAGGATAACAAAACCAAGAGAAGTTCTAATGTTTTGTACTTTAGTGTTTGTTTGATGTTTTGAATAGACTCGATGAACATTAAAAGGGAACATTGTTCTGAATGTCAGGGGAAAAATGTTTGGAGAACATGCGAACCTAAGTCCCAAAAAATGTTAAAGGACCAGAACAAATTCAATGGTCATTGTGTAAATTCAATGGGCATTGAACATCTCCTAATGAACATTGGACCATTGAAGGCTGAGCAATGGACGTTGATTAGATGTTGCTCTTTTGGCAAAGTCTTCTGCACCTCACAACACGTGTTGTCCCTTTGCAATAAGTGTTGAAGAAGTACTCTAGGTTGAGTTATGTTGGACCTTACCATAGGCGTTGATGCTTTGGAATGGGTATTAATATAAGCTGGCAGCAGTCATTTCATATTCACAACAGGTGTAGGAAAAATGTCCAAGCTTGAGCTAAAGCTTTAGGAACCCAAAACGGGTGTTGGCCCTTCTTAACAAGCATTAAAAGAGTTTCCAATGGGTATTGCGAATTGCTTAATGGGCATGGAAAGCAATTATGTAGAGTTTGAAAAACAAAGCATAAAGTTAAAGCTTTCTGGAAATAAACAATGAGCATTATTCTCTCTCCAATAGACGTTGTAGTCAAAGCCACTGAGTGTTGAAAGACATTCAATAGGTGTTGGAAGTAACCGTTACAAGTTCAACGAGTGTTATCATCACTAACAGTTAGTTTTATAAAAAAGTTGTAAGTCACAACATCACCTATTCCAATAGCTAGTTTTGGAGTTTAGGTATATAAGGAGCATTTTTAGAGTTTAAAAAGGTTAGAGAAAAGGTTAGAAAACTTTGTGAACAAGTGTGGATATCTTTGTAACTCTTTATGCAAACCTTTTTAGGTGTTGCTTTGTATTTGAGTATAATGAGTTTATTTGTGTTAGGTTTTCTTGAGCACTAATTGTGTATTAACTGCCTATTTGAAAGGCCTAGACACTGTTTGGATCTATCCTTGCTAGAGGTTGTAGAGGTTGGTATTGTGCCTAGAAAAATACCAATGAGTAGGTTCATCCTGAGCTTGTAAAAGGGAAGGTTGTCCTTCATCCTAGAGAAGAAAAGGTTTTCCTTGAACCTTGAAAAGGGAAAGGTTATTCCTGAGACTAAAAAGGAATAAAAAGGCCTAAGTGAAAACTTGGGGAGTGGAGTAGGCAAGTTGTCGAACCACTATAAAATCTTTGTGTTGATTTGTGTGTTTGTTGCATCTGTAATATTTTTGTTGCATCTGCAATATTTGTTGTATATTTTGTTTTTGTTTATAACCCAATTCACCCTCCTCTTGAGTTGCCTCATCACCACTTAGTCCAACACTTGTAACTTTGAGAGCTCATCCTTCAAAGCCTTAATCTTTTCCTTACAACTTTTGTTCACCTTCCTCTCATGAATGAGCAACTCTATAGACCCCATTAATTCTTTCTCGAGCTCCTTGATGTGAGTTATTTAGATAAATAACCTCAAAGATTTGTAAGGTGATCCTTTGACAACCAAGCAAAACTACTTTCCTATTTTTAAAACGAGGAAGTGATATGAGGCCATACAAACTTATAAGTTCAAATAAAGCTACTACTTCTTTTTCGCAACAAATAGATCCTCTACTCTTGGTTTGTTGCTCAAAGACTTAGTAAGAATAATTAGTGGAGATGGCTAGTTTTTTTAACGACAAGGGGAGAAACAGAGAAGTGATTCCCTAGTAGGAGGAAGAGTTAAAGAGAAGGCTTGCTCTACCTGGGTCTTTATTTTCACCACACTTTTCCCACCTTGTCTTTGTTGCCTCATCTTTTTACCCAAATCCATGCTTTTGTAAAAACCACAATTAAGAATGAGCAAAACAAAGGGTAAGGAACAACAAGATGAACAAATGTCATACTAGTGTTATGCTTCATCAATGCCATCTCCACTTGTCAGAGCCTTTGGAAAACGAGCATTAACTAGTTTTTTTAGCTTTAATGTAACCTTTTGCTTGAAGTTGCAAATAAATATCTCCCATTTATGATTCTTTAACACTCATTTTTCCCAACTTCCACTTTGAGGGTTCCTAATTCCACATTATTAGAAATCACCAACTAGACAAATTCCTAACTATAAGAAGATATCCATCTAGGGAAGATTGCAAGTCAGAGAACTATATGGACGTCACATGAGCATTATAGTGTTAATGGTCTTGGCTCAATTGAGGACCACAGTTTATAAAACATAAAAAAAAAAAAAAACTCAAGTGCTAGGGTTGAGTTTTTTACTTAACCCGACAAGTTTGAAACAAAACAAAAGTATAATCCTATTAGGATGTATCTAGATAGGAGTAATTTGATGGAACTCAAAAAACTATTTAGGAAAAGGAAAATGAGGGAGCCACAACCTAAATTTGAAAAAAAAAATGATCGTAAAATACTAATCCATTGGCATTTGTATCGTCATAGACCCTAAAGGTAAAAGGATGGATGTTGAGGGTAAAGAAAACTAGAATGGAGAAAGCTTGAAGAAGACTTTCAAGATCTTTCTCAATGACAATAGATGCATCACAACTCGCCTACAGAAGTTCAACAAGCGACCTTGACCTTTCTGAAAGGGAGGCTATTTTTGAAAAGGTAGAGGAGACAGATGGATTTTTGCAGTTCTCATTCTCATGACATGATAAAAGAGAGAAGAAAATTGGATTTTGGTAAGTAGGTGTTCGTACCTTGTAATATAATAATAGGAAAACCGCATTAGAGAAGCCCAATTCAAAATCGAAGAAGTTAAGAAGCAAACTAATGGGGAGATATTAAAAGCGTATTTTTATAATGAGGGGAAGGAATCGGAGTGGTCTAAATAACTCCCTTCGGCTACCATGCATAAGAAGAAGAGGTGAAAAGCGGTTAAGGAGAAACCCTTGCAAATCAAAATTTAAAATCAAAAGATAAAAGTTTTTCTGCCAAGAGCCAAGCATAAGTACTTGGTAAGTTGCTGATCAGAGACCAATTGATAATTAACAGTATTAATAAAGCAAGTAAAGACTAACAAAAACAGTATAAAGTCGAATGGAACAAAAAGACGAATGAACGTATTAAAGACAAGCAATGCAAGTTAATAATGACGATCGAGTAGCAACGACTAATCTGACTCCAAATGAATAAGAATAATTGTCAACTAAAGATTGAGCATTCATTAGAGCAGTTACACAAAGATAAACCCATATCAGTTATAGTAGTTCAATATTAAAAATTCGTCACCTAAAAATTTAGTCAAAAATTGAAAAAATTGTCTAAAAAAAAAAAAAAAATCAGATCAAATCAGTTTAGCTTATGTTGTTTTGTGAATTTTAAAAATACATTATTTTACTCAAATTTTAAAATTTTTAAAAATAATTTCATTACTTTATCATATATATATATATATATATATATATATATATATATATATATATATATATATATATATATATATATATAATGTTTTTATGTTTTATATGTAAATTTTTCAAAAAATAAAAAATCTGTCAAAATAAATCTAGCTGATCT
>CATIWR010082474.1:0-20543 GCA_949677035.1 Omphalea diandra
TATATATATATATATATATATATATATATATATAACTTAAATAGAATATAGTACTTACCAGGTATCTCTGATGCACGACCATAAATATGGAATCCCTAGTATGGCATTAGGGACCAGAACCAAGGCCACCTGTCTCACTAAGTCGATTGTGCAAGTCCTACGTGCTATGCTACTTGAACTCTAGTCTAGTCCACTCTACCTGCTAGATGTCCCATACATTCTCCAAGACACTTGCAAGTCATTTGTCACGTTGTCTTCACCTCGACAAATTGTCACTATAGTGTGTAGATGTTTGTTGCTCATGCCTCCTCTTAATTTGGCCTCCAATGACGGATTCCTATTTAGCATAATAATTCACATATTTAATTACTTAATTCCTCTTTAAATCCATGTATTTATGATATAATTTTGCATATAAATAGATCTAATGCATGATGTTTATTGAATTGTAGGTTTGGAATGCATAAAATCACCTTAAAAGGAAGAAAGAGGAAGTGCATGGCCATGCTTCGTAAGTAAACAACCATGCATCTCTCAACCAAGAAAGAAAATGAATGGAACCAAATGCATGGCCATGAGGCATAGTCATGCATCTTAGTAATTTTGCAAACTTAAAGGAATCACAACAGTGCACAACTATGTACCTTATGCATATGGTCGTGTGCCTCATTAAACTCTAAATTGCGATATGTAATCTCTCGAGATCTTTTCCTTTTTCCTTCATCCAAGCTTCTTACTTTAAAGATGCCCTCAAAGCATTATTTAAAGAGGCAAATAACCATAAATTAGGGCATGAAAAATCACCCTATAGGTTGAATCAAGGAATCATTAAAGTAGTAAGGTAAGGCAGCTTTGAAGAAGAAGGCGTAACCAATCAAGGAGATTCAATAAGGAGTCCATGGCTTTTATTATTATTTATTAGATTATTTTCTCTACTTCTCTTCTCGAAGTAAAACCCTCAAGGATAGGATTGTAGATGGATCTTGTGTCATAACTATTGGATTCCTTAATCTAAGTTTTTTGGGGTATTTATTCATTCATGTGCTAGAAATTATTGTGTTCATTCATTCATGTGCTAGAAATTATTGGGTGATTTATGCAATTGATTGACTTGCCATTAATCATACTTAGTTCTATGAATCGACTTTTAAAAGATATTTTTCATGGAATGAATCCTTAATAATTCCCTTGTTTTATTATGTGTTGAGAGACGTTAATGTAGTATTGCTATCATTGAAGTCTTTCATGCTAGGAGAATTGTATGATGCTTAGCTTTAATGTTGAGATTGTTAGCTTAACAAGCTTTTATATGTTGATTAATGCTTGAAAGAGATTAATTGATCATCTAAGGGACTTGATTATAACACTAGATGAATGAACCAATTAGATGAAGAATAGGAATCCATTAAAAGTTGTTTAGTGAAATTGAACCCCTAGCCACTTTTCTCCATTGATTGTCCTCCAAACACTCCAAACAATTTTCATTGTCAATATTAAATTTAGTTTTGAATTCCTTATTTTTTATTACAAGCATTCATTTTAGTTTTCTAGATAATTTTGAAAGTAAAATATTTAGTGCTTAAACTCGATCCTCATGAGAATGATATCTATATTTTTAGCACACTATATTACTTGAGACCTGTGCACTTGTAGTTACGGATTTTTATACTTAGAACACACCTATCATCATGTTTTTAATGTTGTTGTTAGAGATCGACATCTTTAATATTAAGTTATTATTTATGTATTAATCTAAAGTTTTATTTTCTACTTTTAACTTATGTTTCTTATTTCTTTGCTTTAGGCACATGACTAGAACTCGGAATCAAAAGGACAAAGAAGATCTACTTCCTCCCAATCTTGAAATTGAATGCATTCTAAACCAAAGAAGGCGACAACACCAAAGAAATTAGGAGATGGCAAATCATGAAAAACGACCCTTAAAGGAATTCATTATGCCAACTCTTGAAGGTTTGCAATAGGTTATCACTAGACCAAATGTCAATGCCAACAACTTTGAGATCAAGCCGGAATTCATTCAAATGCTTACCAACACTCTTCAATTCCATGGCCTTTCTCATAAAGATCCTAATGCTCACATAGTAAACTTTTGGAGATTTATGACACTTTTAGGTAAAATGGAATGTATACATATGATGTAAGACTACATCTTTTAACATACACTCTCAAAGACAAGGCTAAGGCGTGGATCAATTCATTGGAGCATAGAAGTATCATTATGTATGATTAACACTCTCAAGCCTTCCTCAATAAATATTTCGCTCCATCAAAGATAGTAACGCTTAAAAACAAGATCACTACATTTAGCTAATAAGATGGGAAAATTTTAATGAAGATTGGGAAAGATTTAAGGATCTTTTGAGGAGATGCCCAAACCATTAAATTCTAAACTGGTCACTCACGCACACATTCCACAATAGACTTTTTAGGCAAATTAATATCACAGTAGATGTAGTTGCTAAAGGCTCTTTTTTGGATAAAACCATGGAAGTCGCTTATAATTTAATAGAGAAAATGGCCTTGCATTACAAGCTTAGGTATCATCTTTATCTAAGCAATTGAGTTTTTTTAATTATAATGCAATGTCTTCTCCATTTTTACAGGTCATGTGTGATTTTTTTAGGGAAAATGGGCATAAAAGTATTGATTGTTAAGTGGGGAATCCATTTGCTTAAGTGCAAACAAACTTTATGGGAAGTTTTAATCATCAGCCTAATAATCCCAACTTTAATACATATAACTTTGGTCGGCAAAATCAACACAACTTCTCTTGGTCAAACAATAATGCCTTAATCCTAAAACACAAAGACCTCTTCGTTTTCAACCCTCGCCACCAAATTGCCAACCTCAATAAAAGAAATGAAGCCTAAAAAACCTTATGGAAAAATTCATCTTTAACATTGATGTTAGACTTGATCACTAAGATGAGATGCTTAGGAAGTTTGATGTTAAAATAGACCTTGCTACTAAAAACCACTAATCTTTCAACCATAATCTTAAGTTCTAATTGGGACAAATAGCTAATACCTTTAACTCTAAATCTCAAGGCACCCTACTAAGGAATTCCAAAACCAATCCCAAAGACCAAGTTAAAGCCATAACCTTAAGGGATAGTAAGAAGTTTCATTCAAAAGTGGAATAAGAGACAAAGAAAGAGAGCAAAGAGGATTAAGAGGAAGAACCCATTATAGAGGACAAACCTAAGGAGAAAGTTAAGCCATATGTGCCTTCTACTCCCTTTCCTTCAAACTTAAGCAAAATGTGATGGATAGTCAATTTTCCAATTTTTTAGAGATGCTCAAGAAGATTCTAATCAATAAATCAATTGTGGAGGCACTTGACAAATGTTAAGGTATGCGAAATTCATGAAGGATGTGCTTTCAAAGAAAAAAAACTTGGAAGAATGTGCAAGAGTAATATTAGCTAAAGAGTGCAATGCCATTCTGCTCAATAAATTATATTAAAAATAGGAGATCCAATGAGTTTTATTGTACCTTGTGATATTGGTTGTCTTTCATTTGATAAAGCTCTTTATGATCTAAAAACCCTAACTAATGAAATAAAGAAGTATAACCCTAAATTCCTAAGTGTAAATTCAACCATAAGAGTTTTGGCCACTTAAAAACATATTGATCTAATGAATTAAGCAATAAAAAAAGGCCTTGTGATTGGTCCACATGGGATTCGGTCATCACAAGGTAATATCTAGCAAGAATCTTTCTTAGTTGTTGACAAACATAAAAGACTAACAAAGAAATCCTAATCCAAAAAGGAGAAGAAGAATTCGGCTAATAAGGAATAATCTTAAAAAGAATAGGAGGACAATGTCAGCTAAGCAAATCTTGATCATATCTTTGACTTTGGGTTTTGTTGTGGCCCTTATCTCTTTAAGAACACATTTTGGACCTTTTAATCTTACCTTGGCTAAATGCTCTGGACCTTTATTATCTCCTGATGTTGGGATTCATTGGGTCAAGCTAATTGCTTCATTTAAAGCCCAAGTTTTAAGCATCTTCTAATTGCTCCATATACTTTGGGCTTTAAGTTCCATACTCTAAACATTATCTTCAATGGGCCAACTGGGCTTATTTACATTAGAGAGGGAACTTTAACCTTGCATATGGGAGATGAAGAGGTAATGTTCAACATGTACAAGGCGATGAAGAAACTAATGAAGGATGAAAGATGTCTAAGAATTGACATCATAAAGGAGTGTGCAAAAGAAGTCCTTTAGGATAAAAAAGAAAATCCTAAAATTGAAAAGGTAGCCATGGTAAGAGTGGAGAAAGAAGAGATGGAAAGCACAATGGAGGTAAGTACCCCTACTCTTAAGGTATATGACATCCCTTCTTCTTCTCTTATAGAACCTTTAGATTATGAAAAATATATTGAGGTAACTCCAACTTCTATTCTTAAAACTCCCCATACGTTTTCATCTTAGGTATGCATTATTAGGAAAACATAACATGTTACTTGTTATCATTTTCAATGAACTCATATAAGAATAAAAAGAGAAACTATTAGGTGTGTTAAGATATAAGATTATCGACATGGGCTAGACCATAGCAGACATAAAGGGAATTAGTCTTATACTTTACATGCATAAAATTTTAATAGAGGACAGTCATAAACCCATCATAGAATACCATAGAAAGGCTTAATCCTAACATGAAAAAGGTAGTTAGAAAAGAGGTTGTTAAATTACTAGATGCGGGGATCATTTACCTCATTTCGGATAGCCCTTGGGTTAGTCTAGTTCAAGTAGTTCCTAAAAAAGGAGCGATATGAAAGTAATGAGCTTATTCCCATTAGAACTATGATGGGATGGAGAGTGTGCATTGATTACAAGAAATTAAATGCAACAACTCATAAGGACCATTTTCCTTTGCCTTTTATTAATTAAATATTGGAGAGACTTATAGGGCATCAATATTATTACTTTCTAAATGGATATTCAAGCTACTTTAAAATCTAAATAGTGCTAGAGGATTAAGAGAAGACAACTTTCACATACCCTATGGTACCTTTGCTTACCATTGCATGCCATTTGGATAATGCAATGCATCTGCCACCTTCCAAAGATGCATGATGGCTATATTCTCCAAAATGGTGGAAATATTTATGGATGATTTCTTCTAGTTTTGGCAATTTGTTTGATGATTGTTTGGCTAACCTTAACAAGGACTTATAAAGATGTGAGGAGACCAACCTGGTACTTAATTAAAAAAAAATGCCACTTCATGGTGCACAAAGGTATAGTTCTTTGAAGCAAGATATCATTCAAAGGCATTAAGGTTAATTGAGCCAAGATGAAAGTGATATGCAAATTGCCTCCTCCAACATTCGTCAACAGTATTAAGAGTTTCCTTGGGCATGTGGGGTTTTTATATGCGCTTCATATAGGATTTTTCAAAATTTTGAAACCTCTTTATTATCTTTTAGGTAAAGATGTTCCTTTTGATTTTCCTAATAATTGTTTAGATGTATTTAATAGGTTAAAAAAGGAACTCATTTTCGCTTCCATCATGACTAAATTAAATTGGTTTCCATTCGAATTAATATGTGGTGCAAGTAAAATTTACCATTAAAGTTATTATGGGGCAAAGAAAAGATAGGAAACTTCATGTCATCTACTATGCAAGTCAGACCCTCAATGATGCACAAATCAATTATGCCATAAATGAAAAAAGAACATTTGGCCATAGTTTTTACTTTTGATAAATTTAGATCATAATTGTTTGCCTCTAAAGTAATTGTTTATATTAATTATGCAAACATTTGATATTTGCTTGCTGAGAAGATGTAAAGCCAAGGCTCATAAGATAGGTACTATTACTTTAAGAGTTCAACTTGGAAATTAGAGACAATAAGGGATATAAAAATCTAGTATTTGATCATCTCTCTTGATTAGAGTATCTTTAAGAAGAGGAGGTAAGTAACCCCATCGATGAAACCTTTTCAAATGAATAACTTTTTCCTCTTAAGGCTCTTCAAACTCTTTGGTATGTAATTTTGTCAATTATTTGGTAGTGGTATCACTCTTCATTATTTCAATTTTCATCAAAAGAAAAAGTTTCTTCATGATGTTAAATTTTATTTTTGGGAATAACCTTGTTTAAAAAGTGTGTCAATGGAATCATAAGGAGATGTGTAATAAAGGAGGAGATGAGTGATATCCCACACTATTGCCTTGCACGTGAACATTTTGGTCCATCCAAAACAATAGCTAAGTTATTGTATAGTGGTTTCTTTTTGCCCTCATTCTTTATTGATGCATTTGCTTTTAAGTCTTATGATAGGTGCCAAAGAGTAGGTAACATCTTTAAAAGAAATGAAATGCCTTTGAGTTCTATGATCAAGGTAGAGCTATTTGATGTTTGGGGCATTCACTTCATGGGGCCATTCCTAATCTTTTGGGAATTAATACATATTAGTGGCGGTTGATTATATTTCTAAATGGGTAGAAGCTATTGTCAGTCTAACAAATAATGCTAAGATGGTGGTTTGATTTCTCAAAGGGAATATCTTCACCAATTTTGGAACCCCACATACAATTATAAGTGATGGCATATCACATTTCTACAACTACCAATTCAAGGCCTTGTTAAAAATTATTGGTCAATCACAAGATAGTCGCTCCTTACCATCTTCAAATAAGTGGCCAAATGTAGGTGTCCAATAGAGCAATTAAGCAAATCCTAAACAATACCATTAATTCATCAAGGAAGGATTGGTCTGCCTATAAAACTCTAATTGGCATCACCCCTACAGCAAGGTGTTTGGAAAAGCATGTCATTTATTGGTGGAATTGGAGCATAGAGCTTATAGGGCCATACAATACTTAAACTTTAAAAAGAGAAAGCTTCAACTAAATGAACTTATGGCCCTTCGGCTCCAAGCTTATGAAAGCAACTACATCTTTAAAAAGAAAACTAAGTGGTATAGTGATCATTATATCATTCCAAAAGATTTCAAGAAAGGCCAACAAGTTCTCTTATTCAACTCAAGGTAATGACTCTTTTTAGGTAAACTCAAGTTTAGATGGTCGAGACCATTCAAAATAGATAAAATTTACCCTTATGGTGCCATTGAAATTGCAAAATCAAAGGGTGAGACTTTTAAGGCCAATGGGCATCGCTTAAAGCCATATTATGAAGGTGATCTTGTGCTAAAATGGGAGGCTTTCCATCACCTAAATGTGATTTCTTAGAAGCCAACAACAATTGTAATAACTATTTTCATTTACTGATCATGACATTCATATCCAAAAATACATATGCATAAAGGTTAATTCATCATACATACTCCATTCAACATGTATTTAATGCACATATATGTTAACTAAAGCTTAAGGCTAGTGACCACAAACTGATTCCTATCTAGGTATATGTGCATGACAAAAGGAGAGAGAGAGAGTAGTAATCTAGCCGACAACCTGAACTCCATATGTTTGTATGTAAAACTTTATGATCTAAATTATCCTACCCCAATGCTTTAGTATCTGAAAAAAATAATGGTGATTTGGTTAGTCACAACTCAATGAATAAAAATAATAATTATATTCTTATGGCATAACCAATAATCAAATATCATCAAGATACATTACAAGTATAAGAATTGACTATGCAATTACAGTAGATTGATTTTGTTATGACCTTGCAAGGCAACACTGCTTCTGAGAACTCATGTGATTCAAGTGACATTTGATTTTATTAGTCAGCATATAACAAGTGAATCATTTGATCAATAACATATATCAATATGACATATTGGTTTTTTTTTCTAAGTGATTTGCAAGTGTTTGACAAGTCGATCACAACATCCTTTTAATTCCATATGCAATTGTTCATTCATAAAGGAATATCAAGTAATCATTAAGATCATATACTTCTCACTTGACTTGTATTCATATGTAAAATGTCACAATTCATTCACATATACACGTAATAGAATATAACCATATCATAAAATCATCTCACATACACATTAGAATCTCATTATGGCTTTCACTCACTTTTTGATGCGACCAACCTTTATGGTAGGTTTAGACCTCATTCTTGGGCCTCCTCAATGTGTTGGGATCCTAACATTTGATACATATATCATTATAAAATGTCAAAATGAGTTTGCATGCATCGTATGCAACTATGGTCATTTTTCATGCAAAAGGACCTAGTATTTAAGCATATTATTCTTTTGTGGTAGCCTAACCTTGCTGCATTCTCATAGAAATAACTCTAGATATACTTATCCAAATGACTTGATTTTTTTTCCTCAAATAAACTAGACGGATAATGATACAACATAGTCAATTTTCATGTCAATATAAGACATAGAAAATGTGGTGAATTTTTTAATTATGCTCTATTTCAATGTCATCTTAATCTAAGTAGGTCTAACATTCTTGGGTATTTCTCAAATTGTAAAATCCAATTGCAAAACTGACTTACCATACAAAACACATAAAGGAACATTTTTTTATGTTTTAAACATTGTCTAATTCAGTCTATAAAGTCACCAAAATAAATTACCAATCTCAAGGTGAGCAAGTTTCAATACAGTGAGAATTAGTCAAAAATAAAGGAGCAATATCTCATCAATCATGATATATTTGGCAAACATATTTTATAAGCATGTATAATGGACATAAATATATAAATTTCAAGTTCGTCATATCACCAAATTCCTATTATATAGCCATCAAATTCTTGAAAAACAAAACTAAAAGATGAAACGAGTTTCATTAAGTTCAGGGTCAGTCATAATTAAAAAGGTATATCTCTTTCCACAAAAAAAATTAAGCAAAAATGTTTTACAGGTATTTATAGGGGATATAACCCTATAAATTTCATATTTTTCACTTTGTCTAAATCGACACATAAAGTTATCAAAATATATAAAAATAGCCAAACTAGGGAGATTTTAGTTGTTTGTGAACCACCCCTAATGAAGGAGTCATATCTCTTCACATACACCTAATTAAGCAAAACTATTTTACATGCATTAAGATGGGTCATAAAGCTACAACTTTCATGGTTTACACTTTCCCCAATTCGTCTTCTAGGGTTATGAAATTATGAGTGCAAAAATCTGTTCTAACAATAAAAACAACACAATCAACTCTTGTTTCTCTTGAATTTCAACTTCCATACATGAGCTCTATCTCAAATACTCCATAATTCTTACTAACCATAGTTTGATTAACATGTCATGAGGGAGTAATTTTATATGGGAACAGGATAAATCACTTACATCTTTTCCTAAAACTAGAAAAGTTTGGAGTTCCTTCCTAAGTAGCTCACTCTTCTCCCCTTCCTTCTTCTTCTTCTTCTTCCTTTCTTTCTTTCTTCCTTAGATCTCTCTTTCTTCTACTGCCCTTCATATTTATCCTTCTTTTTCTTCTTCCTTTCTTTCTTTCTTCCTTAGATCTCTCTTTCTTCTACTGCCCTTCATATTTATCCTCATTATTCTGCTCCTAAAGGATAAAAAATTCAATTTGTAAACCTATTCTAATAAGATAAAATCATGGTGTCTCACTACCATTGGTTGGAAGTTCAATATTCCTCTTTTAGTCTCTCTTTTTCACTCCTTCATCACCTTCATCCATCTCATAATCCTCATATGCTCCTTATACTTTTAAGTAAACTCTAAAACACTATTATTTATGATGCTATAACATGCACATAACATAAGATAATTTGCCATATGACTATACAGACATTAAATATATGTTCAAATGTCTCAAATGCAATGGTACAAGTGTCATTGTCGTGTTTATCCATTTCACATATCTAAATGATCATTTATCTAATGCATAGGTTCATGTGGGATTGCAAATCATTTATAGAATGAATATGTTCATGTAAGAATATTAATGAATAAGGATAGAGATGCTACAATAAGGGTTAAGCTAGAAACCTTAAACTAGCATATTCTTAGGGCAATCCCCATTATTCTATCCTTATTCTTTGTTTGTGTATTTCATTTCTTCTTTATTATTTATTTTTCTTTTAATATTTGTGCTTGCTTTTATAAGTTTTTGAGCTCAAGGAAATAAACAGTCAAGCTTCGAATAAGTTAAAGGGAGTCTTATTTCAATCTTATACTTGATCATAATGTTGTTCCTTGTGTTTGCATATTGTATTCTTTGTGTTCATGTTTGAATTGGTATTTTCTTTTTATATTTTTTATTTAATTTTATGTTGAAAAGATGCAAAAAAGTGTGTATGACCATGAGGGGTAAGATCATGGCCATATAAATGGTCAAAAATCTCAAAACAGCAAACAAATAAAGTGCCCAACTTAACCATATGACCATGCATCAAAGAATACAAGTTAGGCAGAAGAGTTTTAAATCGTATAGCCTATGTGCCCACTAAGCACGAAAATGTTCTTCATATGCATGATAGTGTATTTTAAGTCTCATTCAAACAGTTTCTCCATAAAACACATGACCCTAAGGCACGACCATGCATCGCACTCCACCAAACAGCCTAAAATGCACAATCATGCATGTTCACTCATAAATTAAGCAGTCTAATTTCAATTCCTACAAGCTTATGACATGATCTTGCTTCCCAACTTTCTAGAATGTATGGTCATGCATTTCAAGTGTATGATCGTGCATTTTTCAATTTAACTCATTTAAAATTGCGCCCTTTTTGTTTCTTTTCATTTTCTTTCCTTGACAACCCTAAGCATATCCAAGCAATTCTTCCTTTCCATCTCTAAAATAGCCTTTCTACCTTAAAACCCCTCTAAAAATACCTTCCTCTAACCCTAATTTCAACTACAATAATGACTAAACAGTTTGATAGCCCCACCAACCGCAAGCATGGGCCTTCAAGTAATAATCCTGCTCCTCTAGAGGGCACACCCATTTTTAAACAATAATAAGAAAAAGAAAACGTATGAGGTTATCTCCAAACGACACTTTATGCAAACTACATTTATAGACTCAGCTATTTTAGATGATATTGGGTTATTAAATGAGATTAATAAGATGATTTTGATCCTTGGATAGGAGGAGTTTTCCAAACTCCATACCAATTCACATAGGAAACTTACTTTGGAGTTGTTGGGCAGTTTGTATGTTGAATATAAGAAATATGGTGGGAAGTATCACTTTGAAACAATTTTTTTTTTTAGTTGTTCAACATACCTTATGTGCTTCAATTAGGTGAAGTTATTAGGGCCTTAAAGTTTAAGATTGAGGGATGTATCAAATTCCTAGAGGATTTTGATAACTAAGAAGCATGGACTTCTTTAGGTGGCCAATCAACATATGAGGCAAGGGTTAGTAAAATCTCAAAGCTTATGGAGCCTTCTTTAATATATATGCACTGTGTGTTTTCCTACTCAATTATGGGAAAAGGTAAGAGTAATGGGGTAGTGAATCATGTTGAACTTTTATTTTTATAGTATATGCAATTTAACCATCCTATAAGCATTGCTTTGTGGATTGTGCATCACATGGGTTTAGTTTTTAAAAGGGAGTTGTGGACATATATATAGGTGGTTTCATGACTCTCACTGGTCAATTTTTATAGCATTATAATCCATCTTCCCATGATCACCTAACCATAGCCAAAAGGTCTAATTTCCTATCTTATGATAATATGCTTAGCATTAGCCTTATGGTCAAGAGAGGTGAGAATTATGCCTTGGATCATGAATCACATAACGGAGGCAATGAAGAGGGTGATGAGCAAAGGGATGTTCCTATAGGCAATGGTACTTCTAGTGTTCCCTTACCTCCTCCACCATCTATAAGGCATTTGGACAGTGTGTTTGCTATGATGGAGTATCGACTTGAGCACATGGATCAAGGCCAAGCAACTTTTAAGGATGAGGTGAGCCTACGCCCTACTTCATTAGATAATAAGATGTTCAACATGGATGGGTAGCTTAAGGAGTATTTTGAGCACATTGACTTTCCTTCAGCTCCTTCAATGGATTGCTGACCATCCACTTTTGCATCTTTTAGTATGACTTTGTAAACTTTGCTTTGTTTTATTATCTCTTTTGTGTCCTTTATGATTAGTTAGATGTTTAATGTACTTGGTACAATTGGTACTCTTCCTTTGGATTGTTCTTATTTATGTCTCATGATTTGTGGAATGTTAAATTTTGTTGTTTAAGCTTTTACTGATAACTTGTCCCTTTTGTTTTTATTCTTAAATATGTTTTCTCATTATGAATTTTGCTCTTATTTTTGTGGAATCTTAAGCTTTTAATAAAAGATAACTTGTATGGTGTTATGTGCTTGTAGCATATAATTACAAGATTTGCTAGCGCTCCTGGTACCTTTTTTCAAATGGAAGTCCTTTAATTTTATTCCTTTTTTATGCATTTGATCATTAAGGACAATGATAGATAAGTTTGGAAGGATTTTGTTTCGTTTCATGTAACTGCATATGTTACAATTAAATTATCACATTAATCATCATCATCATAATTTTAGGCAATCTCATGCTTGAGTTTTAATATCAAGATTTTGGCATCATCATCATGCTTTTAGGCAATCTCGCGCTTGAGTTTTAATGTTAAAATATTGATAATTTTGATTAGTTGAGTTTTGGGTTTAAGGTCTTAATGTGAAAAATCAATGAAGAAAATTTATAACCATAGATTGAATTTAATTAAGTTGAATTTGCTTATGATAATGATTTGGTTCTAAGTAGTATGTTCTTGTTTAAAATTGGTTAAACACATTAGAACAAATTGAGCACACTTGGAAAAATATGGATTTCAATATAATATTTTTCAATCATGCAAATTTTAGGCAAGTGAAAACTTCTACAAGTGCTAGAACAAGTTAAAACACCTTTTGAGGTGAAATACTAGAGCTTAGTGACTTTAAGGAAATGAATAAGGCATTCTTTGGTTGCCCCATTATTCTCCATCCATACCTTAGACATGCATTATCCCTTGTTACCCCTTTGAGCCTTAAGAAATACTTACTTATAAGTATAATTAACCTTTTCTTTTCTCAACCCCATAACCTTTAATATAACGATACAACCTAAATAATCTTTTACTTCTTTTATCAAGAGAATAAAGTTAGGATATGGTTATATGATAATATTTTATACAGTGGGTCGTTCATGTGCAAAAGAGCATATTTGAAAATTTAGCAAAAAGGGCTCATTTGTTATTATATTTTATACCATAAAGATCAATTCAAGTTCGAAGGTGGCACTTTGAAATTTTGCTCTTATATTTGTATCATTCAAACAAATGAAATGAAAAATGGATAAAAGTAATGTAAAGATTTTTAGAAAAGAAAAAGAGAAGAGCAAAATAGCAAGATAAGATCAAGCCACCAAAGGAAGACAAAAATGGTAACAGGAATGCCTTACAAAGAATAAGTAAGGACAATGCATATAAAGTGTGTCATCATATTTCACATCATTAATATAGTTCTTATCTTAGCAAAAATTCTCTTCTTTTGGATTTGACCACTTATTGTTAACCTTAGCCCCAACCTTACATGACAAGCTATTAAAGACCTCATGATCTTTAAGGTTGTTAAGATCTACATTAGTGGAGAAAGGTGGATTAGTCTTTTCTATGGTCATATATGATTAAAATGGAATCTTATCTAACTTGTGTATGAAAGAAAATCAAAATATTGTATGAAATATGATGCCAAGAACACACATAAACACTCTTTTATCCTTAATTAATTACAACTAAGGCATGATTAATTAGAAACTTGTCATTATAAATAAATTTGCTTGGTTAATGAAAATCATGGTTATAGCTAGATGAATCTTCTATTTGAAACCTTGATACCTAATCTCAATCATTGAAGTTGTTGAATTTTGCTTTGATAAGAAAAATTCTTGCTGAAAGACAAGCAAGAGTTCAAATTTGGGGGAATTTGTTTATCACCATAATTCACATGTTTTATAGCTTCATTCCTCCTTAAATCTATGTATTTATGACATAATTTTAAATATAAATGGACCTAATGCATGATGTTTATTGAATTGTAGGTTTAGAGTGAAGAAAAGTGTCTTACAAGGAAGATAGAAGAAGTGCATAGCCATGCTCCATAAGCACACAATCGTGATAGAAGAAGTGCATAGACATGCTTCATAAGCACACAATTGTGCCCCTCTCAACTAAGAAAAAAATAGAATGGAACTAAAATGCATGACCATGAGGCATAACCATGCATCTTGGTAATTTTGCAAACTTAAAGGAATCATAGTAGCGTATGGCTATACACCTCATACACACAGTTGTATGCCTCATTAAACTTCAAATTATGATTTGTAGTCTCCCTGAGATCTTTTTGTTTTCCCTCCATCCAAGCTTCCTACTTTGGAGATGCCCTTGAAGCATTATTTAAGAAGGTAAATAACCACAAATTAAGGCATTAAGAATCACCCAATAAGTTGAAAAAGAGCAATAAAAGATTGAGAAACCATCAAAGGAGCAAGGCAAGGAAACATTGAAAAAGAAGGTGCAACCAATCAAGGAGATTTAAGCAGGATTCTAGGGCTTTTATTGTTATTAATTTAATTGTTTTATCTTCTTTTCTTCTCTTTATTATGAACTAAAACCCTCAAGACTAGGGTTGTAGATGGATCTTGTGTGATAACTATTGAATTTCTTAATCTAATTTTTTTAGATATTCATTCATTCATGTGTTACCACTTTTTATGTGTTTTATGAAATTGATTGACTGGTCATTAATCAAACTTAGTTCTATGAATAGACTAACGAGAGATGTTTTTCATGGAATAGATCCTTAATAATTTCCTTGCTTTATTATGCGTTGAGAGACCTTAGTGGAGTATTGCTATCATTGAAGCCTTGCATGCTAAGACAATTGCATGACGCTTAACTTTTGTGTTGAAAGACTTAAAACTTAACATGTTTTTGTATGTCGATTAATGCTTGAGAAAGATTAATTGATCACTTTACTAACTTGATAATAACACTAAATGAATGAACTAATAGGATGAAGATTAGAAATCCATTAAAAGTTACGAAGTGAAATTGAACCTCTAGGCACCTTTGATTGTCTTATAAATAACTTTCATTGTCATTATTAAATTTAGTTTTAAATTTCTTATTTTTTATCACTGCCTTCATTTTGGTTTTTTAGATAATATAGAAAGCAAAATATTTAATACTCAAACTTGATCATCATGGAAACGATATATGTACTTCTGGTACACTATATTACTTGAGACTTGTACATTTGCAATTAAGGGTTTTTATACTTATCCCAAGCAAAATGCTTCTTAGAAAACAATAAGCAAAATTTATTAGAATAATGCATGAATAAACAAAATTATAAAGAAATTGAGTCAAAGTGCTAAACTAATATTTTAGGTAAAATTAGACAAAAATCCAACACAACCGAAACCTATCTGACCTCATATTAGAGGCATCGAAAATGACCTGCTTACGAATAATATTTCATAACTTAAAATATCAATACACACTTTTCAAAACCTCCACAATAACATAATAAATTATGATTTTCAATTATACTTATAATTATCTCACAACAACCACAAAGATAATAACATTAAATAGTATGATTTTCATTACTTCTCCCAATAGAAGTCTTGCGTTCCTTAAGGGACATTCTAGATGGCTCAAGGCAAAGCAAAAAAATCTTAGAGATTCTAGCAAAATATGCATTGCCTGGAATGAAATTATTGTTTTTGTAACAAAAAGATAAGTAAGTAAGAGATAATAAATAGGAAATATGCAAAAGCATCCAACATTAAGAATTATATATTTAGTTATATATTTTATTTTAAAAAACTTGAAAATCAACAATTATTAAATAGGAAATATAAATTAATAGAAAAATCATATGGTGCGTACCTCCCACAAACGAGCTCGAGCGTCACTATGCCAATACTCGCCTCAGCCACTAATGATGTTGGTTGGCATAACAGGTTTATATAGACAAGTTATAGTTGGTGTGATGTCGATGGTAGTGGAAGAGATGATAGAGATAATGCTGATGTCAAATGTCAGAATAGTGGAGGTGATGATATTGATGGTGTTGATAGAAACGTTGATGGTGAGGAAAACACTGGTGGTTGAAATGGTGGACCAGCAGGTGAAGGTTGGGTACCTTGTTGCACTGTCCATCAACCTGATATGTTCGACCTAGACCTCTTATGCCTCGACCCTTTACCAATAAACAATAGTAAAATAAAACTAATCAATTCATTAATTTAGTAACGTATACATAAAAAAATTTATAAAAAAAAATTTTACTACTTTAAACATAGTTTATATACAAAGTACCTCTAATCACTTTCAATATTAATATCATTATACAAATCCTCTTTCTCATTAGTTTCTTCATCCTCATCATTTGATTCCAACTCTATCTCTACATCATTTTCTACTTCAACATTGTCATCTTCAATTTTAATGTATTCACTGTCTGGATCATTCAATAACCCATATTAATGAATGTACTTACATATGCCAGGTTCACAAATAGACGTTGCATTTCTAAACTGTCTAACTTAGATAATTCAGTGTTGTCTCACTATATCCAGTGAGACAGACACCGAATGAGATTCTAATGCATATTTATGAATATACACCTACTAGTTTCAGTTTTTTGGTTTTACCTAATCATTAAACTAAGACTATGATTTATAGTGAAAATTACATTTTGATATGTTATTAATGATATTTGAACAAGAATAGCATGAACTTTATGTATTTTATGTGTATATTTGACATACTTTAAAATAAATAAAAATGGCAAACTCGATCAAAAAAGCACTTCTACTGTTCCACAATAATTTCTTCACCCCCATTCTCATTGGGTCAATAAATACCCGACAAATCACAAAGCAAATATCAATTATCAATTATATATATGAAAGTGCCTAATCATCAATAATAAAAATCTTAAATCTTAATAATACACATAATCATAGTAAAAGCACATCAAATAAACACTTCTACAGTTCCACAATAATTTGTTCGCCCCTCAATTCTCATTGAATCACCAAATACTTGGCAAATCACAAACTAAATATACAAAAAATAATTAGAATAACATTTATTTTGAAAGAAATGAAACAAATCATTGAACTATGACAATGGGATATCTTATTCATTTCTTTAATGATATCTTATTCATAACTTTAGGGTTTTCTTATTCATTTATTTATGTTCTCTGTGTATTTTATGGATATCTTATTTTTATTTCTTTAAAGATATTTGATTCAAAACTTTAAGATTGTCTTATTCATTTGTTTATGTTTTTTGTGTCTTTTTCGGTTCTTATTTAATCATTTATGGTTTTTGTGCCTTTTAGGTATATTTTATTCATTTCTTTAAAAATATCCTATTCATAACTTTAGGGTTATCTTATTCATTTTATTATGTACCCCGTGTCTTTTATGGATATCTTATTCATTTCTTTCAAGATATCTTATTCATAACTTTAGGATTATCTTATTCATTTGTTTATATTTTTTTGTCTTTTTGGGTTATCTTATTCCTTTATTTATGGTTATCAAACTTTATGTCTTTTATGGTTATCTTATTCGTAAAAAAGGTAAGTTTATTCCTTTATTTAGGGTTATATTTGTCCTCAAAAGGGATATCTTATTCCTTTATTCTAGGTTATCTTATTCCTTTCGTTTAGGCTTATCTTATTCCGTTTTTTATATTCATGAATTTAATTTCATATTTTTTTATCATTTCATTACGGGAATGGAATGAACTTTGTGTCTTTTAAGGTTATCTCGAAATAACAGAAACAACAATACTAAACTAAATAACATAAACACTTCGATAGTTTTCCCTCAATTCCTTCGCCCTAGTTTTCCTCATGTCACAAAATACCTGGCAAATCATAAAACAAACATCATTTAATAACGATACATATGAACGTTCCTAATCAAAATTATCATTTAGATAAAATTTAGCTAGCACACAAAACCATAATAAAATCACTTCAAAAGTAAAAACCTTAGTGATAAAAATTAAATAAGAACAAGAAAAAACATAATATAGCTTATTTCAAAAAAAAACAAAAGAAACAATGCTAAATTAATAATATAACTACTTCTACAATTCCCCCTTAATTCCTTGGCCCCCAGTTATCTTTGAGTCACCAAATACCCGATAAATCACAATAAACAAGTTTCAAAAAATCTAATATATATATATGACACAAACACACACCCGGTACAACAAAAAATCCTAAAAGGAAAATCCAACAAAAAAGCCAATAGAGCTACAATGAGGGAGAATTTACAATATCCTCGCACTATTAGCATCAAAGTTAAAATTTACAATATCTTAAATAAATTATATCAATCAAATTAATTTATAAATAAATCAAAATAATAGAATTTTTTGTGTTGTGCAGTTGAAAATTTTAATGAGTGGAGCACCAAATTAATTAAAGGGTTGTTTATGTGATAACTTATTAAAAAGAAACAAAATCTTTCAACTTTCAACCAAACAACTACAAAATGAGAAGAAAACGGTGAAAGTTTTTGTCTAGTAGTCATGAGAGTTGTGTTAGAATCAGGGTTTTTAGAACTAAAGCTTATTTCCAACCAATTTGATAGATTCGTTCAATTAATTTAAAAATAAAAATTTACAAATATTATTAAAATAATTACAAAACTTCAAAAAAAATTCAAAAATATAAATATTTTTATAGTATTTAAGAATATAAAATGATTTTAAAAAATAAACTAATAAACATGCAAACACCTAACCTTTCCATGAATCTTTTATATATGACATCAAGAAAAATTCAGGGTGTTGAGGTTAAGAAATTGTCTAAATGGCCACATGTCAAGCTGCATATTCATAGAGTTTTGTTTATAAGATAGCGAAATTAAATGCTCTCATCCTCTTTTTTCTATTTTAAAAAGAACAACAAATAAATAAAAAAAAGCTAAAATATAATATCAAGTATTGTCGAAAAATTTCAGTCAATATTGGCAGTACTTAACATGTTAAATCAAACTAGATTATATGTTACATTAGCTAGTAAATAAGCACAATTACATCATTCTACAGCTTCAACCTGCTAAGGTATATCACCTAACCAGAAACAGCTATCACATTTTGTAAATTTGTTTGCATGACTTTTCGTTTTCATGTCTTTTTATCTGGATTATATACGAAAAAAATAGCAAGACCTTAAATTACAATGGAGATAACCACATAAAAATTCTATCCACAGTAATAAAAGAATTTCTTAGCAAAAAAGAAAGACAAAAGCCGCGTAGAAAAAACTTAAAATTAATGCTCATGCCACCAAGTACAAGAGTTTAAAATTGCAAACAGATAATTTCTTAACCTAAAATCAATATGCAAAATATATAGACCTGAACAAATAACTAAAAAAGCCCACATTTCAACTCAAAGTACGTAGCATATACACTACAAACTAAAAATACTTAAACAAAACAAGCAATCAAGAGCCTACACTTCAAACCAAAGTTCAGATAGCAATATTCTATAATCTAATGAAAATTTCAGTACTGATCTTAACTTAAAACATAGTGATGTAACAGGAAAAGGAAAGTAATTCTGGCACAAACTCATAATCCCCTTCCTTTCCTTCCCACTCTCATTCATGTTCAATTGCAAAACAAACAAACAAAAACTACTTACGAAAATATATAAACAAAAGCCTGTCCCAACAAAATTTAAAATGCAGAAATCATAAGCTAACATTAAGCCATTCAGAGAAGTTTCCAAACTCGGTGTAATCACTATCTTAAATCAGAGTTAGAACATTAGCAAATGAAGCTTAACCCAAAGCTCAATAAATGAATGAAAAAACAAAACCAAAGCTTATTCTGCAATAAGCCAAAGTTCAATAATAAACCTAAGACACAAAAATCAATAACCCCAAGCTCAAACAACTCAAAGAATGAAAGAAACAAAAAAGAAATCACTTCGTTCAAATCTCCAAAAAATAAAACCAAAGCTTGTTTACTAGACATATTACAAAATGGAGCTCAAAATTGATTCTGCAGAATAAACCCTAAAATTAAAATGTAGGGTTTACAACATAAATAAACAAAAATTGAAGAAATCAACAAAGAGATAGAGAGGGGGAAAAAAAAAACCTGGAGTGACACCGAGCACCAACAGCAGCACCGGAGAGGAGAAGCCGACGAGTGAAACATTTCAAGTTTGACTAGCAGGGAAGGAAAGAAAGATATTGCGAGAAGGAGAATGAAATTTTGCGAGAAAGATGAATAGATAATGCAAGAAAGAATGAAAGAGAAGGTAATGAAATTTTGGGATATTGGAAGAAAGGAGGAATGAGAAAACAGTTCGGTCTGAAGTGTGAGGAAGAGGACTTTTGATGCACTGTAAAAGACGATTGAAATGGCAAGCATGTACTGCCGTTTCATCATTAATATAATAATAAAATATGATATTATAATATAATTATATATAAATTTATTTTTATATATTATATAAATTTATTGCTAAAAAATATAAATTCAAATTATATAATAATCATATAATTTAAT
>CATIWR010082477.1:0-25367 GCA_949677035.1 Omphalea diandra
AGATTTCTTAAGTTCTTCATTAGAAGCCCTTAATTCATTCATAAGCTCAGACTTGTACTCATCTTCTAATTTGGAGCATTTCTTCCTATAGGTCTTAACTTGTGACTTATACTTGTCACACTTCATAGTTAGAGCTTCTAATAGCTCTTCATCTATATCATCTACTTCATAATCTGAATTAGATTGGGAGAATGTACTTACCTCTTGTAAAGAGTCCCCTAGTGCCATGAAGCATATGTTGGCCACCTCTCCTTCTTCCTCTTCTTCACTTGAGTCATCATCCCATGTGGCGGAGAAGCTTTTCTTCTTTTCTTTGTCCCACCTTTTCTTCTTCTTCAACTTGGGACATTCATGCTTCATGTGCCCTTGCTTGCCACATTCATAGCATGTGACATCATTTGATTTTTCTTTTAGGCTTTGGGCTGATTTCTTGAAGACTCTTCTCTCTTTTCTCCTTCTTATCAATTCCTTGTTTCTCCTTGAGAGCATTGCTAGCTCTTCTCCTTCTTTATCATTGTCCTCTTCACTTGAGGATATGTTTATTTCTTTCTCCCTTGTTGAAGCTTTGAGACCTATGGTTATATTTTCTGGTTTTTCACCTTGGCCCCTTAGCTTCTTCATTTGCTCATCTTTTTGTATGGCCAACTCATAAGTCAAAAGCTTGCCAATGAGCACATCTATTTGGACCTTTTCAATCTTTGGATTGGATTCTTGAATACTACACACCCTAGCCCCAAATTTCTCAAGAGGAAGAGTTTTAAGAATTTTAGTGTTTACCTCATAATTAGTGAGTGCTCTTCCAAACTTCTTCATATTGGTGACGATGAACAAGAGACGATTTGTCATTTTTGTGATGTTTTCATTGTCCTTCATCATGAAGAGTTCCCATTCGGTGACATACATCTCCAAACGACTTGACTTGACTAAGGTTGTGCCTTCATGATAGTTCTCCAAGGTCTTCCATATGGCATGTGCAGTTTGACAATGCTGCACTCTCCCAATCTCTTCTTTCGAAAATGAGCTTAGGAGAATGACTATTGCTCTCTTGTTCCTACCATTTGATTTTCGGCAAGCTTCAACCCATTCATCCCTTGGGATTAGTTCTTCATTGCCATCCATAACTCTCGTAGGAGGCTTCCATTCCTTGATTACCACATCCTAAAGGTCCACCACATCTGTGTCTAGGTAGATCTCCATCTTATACTTCCAATGAGTATAGTCTGTTCCATTAAAATATGGCCTTAGCTGTAAGTGGTTTACTTCTTGTGCCATGATCTTGTTTCACCCAATGAAGGTTTGATTTGTGAAAACCTTGCTCTGATACCACTTGTTGTCCCTAGGCACCAAGAAGAGGGGTTGAATTAGTGAATAAAAATTTCAAGAACAAAGATAGAGGGAAAAGAAAGAGTAGACGAGAGACAATCAACTTATAGTGGTTCGGGTATAATTGACCCTACGTCCACTCCTCAATTAATCACTTGGGTATTTCAGTATCTCAATGGTGATTTCAAGCTCACACCCAACTTATATAACTTATATTTTGATGGCTAACACACAACGTTACAACAATGTGTTTTATAGGCTAACACAAAACCTCACTCAAGTGTTTCATTAGGCTCACACTTAAACCTTTCTAGAAGTGTTTTTACAGGCTAACACAAAACCTCACAACTTGATGTTTAATGCTCACACCGAACAATCACAATTTCATAAAGAAGATGAAGAAAATGAGTAGCAAAGATTGAGAGCTTTAATCACTTATAATAAATTCCTTAGTAACCTTATTCATGGCTGTTTGGTGGAGTATTTATAGCCAAACTTAACCAAAGAGACGTTGCAGATCATAGCTCATCAAATCTTTGAGACATGCTTGGTAGATTTTGCATTAAATGTTTATTAGGATGAAATCGCGGTCGCTACTACCTTTCGCGATCTCGAAATCCAAATTCTTCAAGGGAAATCCCGTTTGTGTCTAACTACTAGTCCACGTGGCAGCTTTTTATTAGTTCACTAGGAAAATATAGTCGTTGTCTTTTACCTACTTTCAGAAGTTGCGGTCGCGAGTTTTCTTGCACAGGACGCGACAAAGGACGCGAATTCATCTGCCAAAGAAGTAATCTTTCTTCCACAGGATTTGCGGTTGCTACCAGCAAGATGCCTTCGCGAAATTTGACTTCCAACAGTCTTCAAGCTGTGGTTGTGGACTTACTTCCCTCTTGAGTTACTTTGAAATTCACGGTTGAGACTAAGTCATGACTTTCACCGCGAATTCATCTGTCACAGAATGGTTTCTTCTTTTCCATCGGTCGCAGCCGAGAATGGCTCCGCGATTTTGCCTGCTTAAATTTCAACATGTCTTAACATGTGTCGCGGTCGCGAATCCTAGATTGCAGTCACGATTTACATGTCACTTTAGAGTTTATCAACTCCTTTCATTTCTTTTTGAGAGATTAACTCATTTCTGCAAAATCAACACTTATTTGAAATATTAGTGATGATCAATCTACTTTGTCAAGATCAAAAGAGGTTCTAAACTTAGGATTAATCATCCTAGTCCAACAAACTCTATTAAAGAAAAATTCACAAGGATGAAATCTAATAAGTTGGATCAGTTTTTGCTTGTGAAAAGTAGCAAATGAATCTTTAAGGGTCAAACATGCAAAATAAAGAAATAACTCAGTATTTACCTCTGTGAACCAATTATTAAGCTATTGAATTATCTGTCAATCATTTGATAAAATAATTCAATTTGAAAGTGATGTAAATTTGAAACTTATTCACTTTTATGCCTTTATCTTCCATGAGGAACAAATAAATCATTTATTTTTGGAGTAGCAATTTTGTGACGTTGTAATAAATAACCTCTTCAAGTAAAGAATTCCACCCATCATCTCTCATTGATTGTAATTGATGCTTGCATACTAACTAATGCCATTGCATTTATAATACTTTGATCCTTCCTTTGTAATGCTTGAGATGATTAGTGATTCCTAATATATTTTTCATTAAATGCAAATTGAAGACAAACTCAAATGACTGTATAGAATTCAACAATGCATAATTAGCTCGTTGTTTGAAGTCAAACCATTATTCTCCATAATTTAAAGTACATTAATAACAAGGAAAAACATGTCAACCAATTAAAGTAATGACATATAATGTGAACCCCATCAAGTATCTCTTGCTCTTTTCAAAGAACTTTCTT
This sequence comes from Omphalea diandra, assembly GCA_949677035.1. NCBI lineage: Eukaryota > Viridiplantae > Streptophyta > Magnoliopsida > Malpighiales > Euphorbiaceae > Omphalea > Omphalea diandra. Next base: position 3,206 of record CATIWR010082477.1, read on the forward strand.
GGTTCAATCCTCACCTAATAGAAATTTCACCATTTTCTATTACTTCTAACATCATTTTAGTATGTTTTTCTCAAACAATTTTTCAACGTTTACATGAACCTCTAACCATATTTGATAAGTTAGTGACTAAAGTAAAGAGTGAAGTAATTTCAATATGTTTCTTGGCAATAGCTTCAAGTGCTAATTGAAGTTGATAAGCAAAACAATAAACATAAAAAGCACATTCGCTCTCTTTCAAAATCAAACTTTTAATGCCATTAAATTCACCTTACATATTGTTAGCCCCATGTAACCTTGTCCACGTATTCTAGATAAACTCAATCTATGCTTAGCAAATAAAGACTCCAAAGCCATTTTGAGTGAAATAGTAGTCATAGTGGGAACATGAACAAGACTTAGAAAATGTTCAACAACCTATCTTTTCTTATTTACATATTGTAAAACAACTGTCATTTGCTGTTTAACAAATATATTCCTACATTCATTAATCAATACGAAAAAACACACCTCTATGTTTATCAATAACAGTACTAGTAGTCTTACTAGTAATTGCACTTGCAATATCTTTTTGGATTTCAAAAGAAATTATTTCTAAATTAGCATGAGCATTTTTAAATACTTTACTAATAGATCCATTATTATTAGCAAGAAACCTTAGTAATTCATGAAATTTTCCTAGATTTAATGAAAGCTCAAATTCCTTGTCACTATGAAAAGCTAAACCTTAACATAAAAGAAATCGAGCATAATTAATAGTTGCAGTTAATTGTGTTCGATATGCTTGTTTAGCTTGATTTGATTGATGACAAATAACAACTTTATATGTTGGTTTTGATTCATTAATGCTTGACACTTCATGTAAGACTATTATGGGTGTTATTAGGACTAAAACCAATATGGTATTGCAACCTATCTTTCTCTTTTCAATTTCTAAATCCCTCAAAAATAAAAGAATCACCACCCCTTTAATCTCCAAACTCAGGTTTCATAAAATAATAACACAAATAAAACATCTTTTGATATGTTACTCTGAACAACTACCAAATCCATTGCAAAGAAGGATTAAATCTTCATAAAATCTTAGCAAATTGTATTTGTTACGCTCTCGTGATTGACAAGGACCCTTCAACAAATAAGCTCTTTGAATTTCATCTCGAACATTAGGATGATACTTTGAAATTTTCGATTACTAACTAGCATCAGTTGGGAGATTTTCAAATCAACTTCTAAAAATTTATTCACTAGTTGCGCTCATTTTTTTAGCTATCATTAGGCACTCGAAAGAAAGATGATTCATCCAATGGTAATCTTCTTTTAACAAACTTATCCATGCTAAAATGAACATGAAAAAAAAAAAGACAATAAGATGTTTGGCTTGTTTATTCTAAATAAGACACTAACAACTACTAATTGTAAATTAGTTTTTTTTTTTATTCATAGATTACACTTTATAAATAACACGAAATTATGAACAATCTATTAAATATATGTATTAAAGAAAAATGAAAGTACATTGAAAAATAATTTATTTTAAATATATAAATCACAATCATGTATTTACCTGATTAGGTTATTCTTAGTGAAAGAAAAAAAAATGTGGAGATCAAAAAATCAAATAAGTAAAATATGATTGTTGTTTGTGTTTAATGAGTAGGAGGCAAAAAAAAAAAAGTAGAACTGTAGAAATTAATAAGAGATGAAATTTTATAAGTAGTCTTTTATATTTAGTGGACAAATTTAAAATATTAGGTTTACAAGTTGTGGTTTGAAAGTAATTGTAGTTTTGATAGTGCAATTTTTTTTATTGGATTTGGGTCATTGTCTACTTTTTTCAAAAAGAAAGGAAAAAGAACAAATCAATGGGGGTGAATACTCTACCTTATTGTCTTTTGATGCCCTAAAAGGGGGTTGAGTAGGGCAATGACAAGTATTAACAATTAAAATTAAATGCGAAAAAGATGAAAAATTAAGACACAAGATTTATAAAGGTTTAACACAACCAGCTTATGTCCTTTCCTCTAGTATCTCCATTAGAGCCTTCACTATCTTGATAGCTCAATGTGCTATCAATAACCTTTACACAAGTAAGTTTTTGGGCATTTACCAAGTCTTTACAAGTGATAGATTTCTAGGCCCTATAAACCTCTAACAAGTAGATCACAAAGACTACTAACTTTAACTTAAAGTAGTTTCCAAGTACTACCTTAAACCTTTCACAAGATCTAGTTTTTAAGGTTTCCCAACCTAAGGTTTCCTTAAACTAAATATAACACTTTATGAAGGAGGAAAAAGCTTTCTCACTCAAGCAATAGAGACACTTAAGCACTTCACTCAAGGTATGCTTGATGAGGTTGAGAATTTCTGGAAAGCTTATCCTTCAAACTTTATTTTGAAGATAACTTTTGCATGTGTTGAAAAATCAACTTCTTTGGATTATTAGATCACTCTTTATTCACCTTTTTGATTGAGAAAAGCTTTCACAATAAAATACTCACTTAATGGAATATATTTTTGTTGAGAGTGGGTCCTTTTATACCATGAACAAAGAACTAGTCGTAAGAGAGAAAGCTTTCACTTCACATTACACCTTAGAGTAGGTAATGCCCATTGAGATATTCGATGCTTGTGGCTACAACATCAACCATCATTAATTTCATACAAAAGGGTGGTTGCCAAACAAGATACACCTTCAACTATCATTGATTCTATTGAAACGCCTATTGGGACTAGCTATTAGAGAGAACTTGACTTTAATGCTACACCTTTGACTTTAACAAAGGGTTACTTCACTTTTTCTTCAATGATCATTGGATAAAAATAATGGCTTTTAAACTTTAATGCCCATTGGAGGAAGGTCAATGCTTATTGTTAATTCTTAGAAAGTATGAACTTACTGCTCTATTCTTCAAGATCTACACAAGTCCTTCAACGACTGTTAGATGCTTTGTAACACCCATTAGTGGCACCTTCAACATGTTGAGATATGAATGTCACTTGTTAAGGGGTCCAGTGCTTAAAGTTGAAACTAAAGCATTTGTCCAATGCCTATTGGTGAACTTTCAATGCTCGTTAAATGTGCTCAATGCTTGTTAAGATATTGAGTGTGCTTCATTGGGAGGTCCAAAGTCTTGGGCTCAATTTAAGGAGCTTTTCCAACACCTATTGATATGGACCAATGTCATTGGGTTCTAAATAGTGTTGCTCAATCTAAGGCATTTTGTCGAACACTCATTCCAAAAGTGCAATGCATGTTGTAACTGTTGCAAAAATGCAATACCCATTGCAAAGTTCAATGTGTAAGGCCATGTCAGAGTAATTGTCTAACACCTATTGGGAATGTATATAACACTCGTTAGAAGGTCCAGAAGGTTATACTTAAGTTAAAGTGTTTCTCTAATTCCTGTTGTGATATCTTCAATGAGTGTTGACAGGTCCACAACGCCTGTTGGATCAAGACAATAACTGTTAGTCTGTCAAGCTAAGTTTGCCTTGAGCTTCACTCTCTAACATTTTTAGTTTTCAAACATACTTTCTTCTCCAATCATCATAGTCCAAAAAATTGATATATCTGCAAGTTTTAACACAAATAACTTGGACAAGGATTAGCTCTTTGACTTGTTTGTAATTATCAAAATAAGACTTGAAGCCTTGAGGTTCAACATTCTCCCCCTTTTTTGATGATGACAAATAGTTTAACAAAAGTAATAAGGATATATATATATATATATATATATATATATATATTAATGCTCAAATCTTTACTCCCCCTTAATCTATTAAGGTCATGCATTGGGTTATCATGTTATCCTTTAATTTCTCTCCTAAGAGATGGTTATATGATCATTCTTGGCAATATTTAACCATTTGATTCCCCTTAAGATATGCTCATATTTTATGCACCATATGCACTACTTTTTTCATATTAATTATGCTCATATTACGGTATCATTACTACTCCTTTATCATTATAAAAAAGAAGCAAACAATAAGAAATTGTAAGGGAAGAGCATATATAACCAAGATATTCATTGCAAGAGAATAGACAACATTACAAAAGATATAAACAATATCTTTTACTTTACATTACAAAAGATATGTTGTCCAATCATCAACTATTTTTAAAAAAATAAAAGAAATAAAAAAATAAAAACAATAAGAATAACTATGTAGATGGCTCACGAGGAGGTGTTTTAGAAAGAGAAGAATGGGTTTGATCTTGAGGTTCTAAGGATGGTTGTGACTCTTGGAGTTATTCTTGACTATTAGGCTCTACTAGCAGTGCTGGTTCCTTAGCTTCTTGTAAGGGATCTTGCTGCTTAGAAGGATTTTTTAGTGTCTCTGGCTGCTCATGGATACTTGGGCTGGCAGGTTGTAAGTTTAAGCCTTCCACAATCCAGTCCAAGGTTTGGTTAATATCCTTCTTCTCATTCTGGAGTTGAGGTACTTTTCGATAGAGAGTAGTGCTAAAAGATTCAACCCTTCGAACAACATTAGTAAGGGCTTCCAACTACTTAAGCATTTTTTCTCAAATAGAGAGAGAGATGAAGCAGATGAAGCAAATGTACTGGTTTCGATTCCTCCTACTGTTGCAATCCCTACCCTGACAGCTTCTTCAATTTTCTTCATAAACCACTTCTTCTTGAGGAACCTCTCCTTCCTCAAGTACCTTTTTGATTAACCAACTATCAAGTTTGTGTAGTATACCCATACTGAATAGCATTTTCTTCCAAATTAGCTCATTATCAAGTAGTTTCTCTGGTACTTAGTCATAATCAATGAGCTTTATTTTAAAAGGAGGGGTGACCTTCACAAACTTTACATTCTTTGTGATGTAGTGAGACATCGCAAAGACATTAGGCTTATCAATTTGCCTATCAATTCTTTGCAATAATACATCACAAAGACATTGGTCTTATCAATTTGCCTATCAATTCTTTGTAGCAACAACCAAAGTATGTTCACCTTTTACTTGTTCTTCATGCACTAGAGGTAGAATAGGTCCATCATGATGCAATTGCCATTAAATTGGCCCCTTCCATTGATATTTCAGGTCATGAACCTATGGGCAATCCTTAGGTCTTGGCTCTTAATCTTTGAAGCCTTATTGTTGTTACTATAGAATTGCTTGTTCCATTAGTTATAGACTTCCAAAACTAGTTGACATCCATTTTAAAGGTAGAAGGAGGCTTTGTCAAACTAGAAGAGGTAGCATTAAAACATTTAGCTAAGTCATTTAGTCTAATCTTGTATTTCTTTCTAAAAAACCCAAACTTGATTATGCTAGCCTTAACATAAACACCACAGTCATTTCCTAACACTTATAAACTAGTGAGGAATTCCATCATTAACTCCAGGTATGAGGGCTCTTTGATATGGCAGAATAGTTTTCATCTAATGTCTATCAATAACTCTTCAACCTGCTCTACTAAGCCATACCTTTGAAGATCATTCCATGCCAAAAACTTTTCACCACCAAGCTATCTCTTTAGTAATTTTTGAGGCAATTGTTTTTTTTTTGTTTCATCCTTGAGGTGAAATTTTTAGGCTAGAAGATCAGTTGAAGGTTTAGAACTAGGTTTGGGGGCATGCTCTATTTTTAGTTGCCTTTCCTTTCCCTTTCGAATCATAAGTTGCCTTGGGTTTCTTCTTTTGCTATGAATTTATGTTTGATGTCTCTACTGTTCTTTTCTTCTATTGAGCCAACATTGATGCTAGATTTTCCTCAATTTTGGAGCTTGAGTTTATGAAAAAGGGTTGACGGTTCTTTTTAGCAAGTTACTTACATCTTTTGGTGGAGTTAGTTTTAGGTGCCATGAGTGATTGGATGATGTAATCAAAATGTATAGAATTTATAGTAAAATTTAAGAGAGAGATCAAGAGAAAGTAGGGTGAAAGTAGAAAAGTAAAAAGATTTGAAGGTTTTAGAGGGTTTAAATAAAAGTTCAATAGGTTCCTCAATTAAAAAAAATATGACCATTAGGAATATTCAACGATTATTTTGAGTTAGGCAACGACTATTGGACATGGCCATTAGCTTGGTCTTCCAAGTATTCTTCAACCAACGATGGTGACTGATTCGTAATAGCCATTGAAAGGTGACAACAGTTGTTAGGGATACATAATGATCGTTGTGACTAATAGAAGCAAAATGAAAAACTCACATGCAACACAATAGTCGTTATAAGATTCGCAATGACAATTGGCCATGTTTCTTAAAACAAAACTAAGTTTAAAATAAAATTTTCAAAGATGTAACCATTTTAAAACCTAGCTGATGAATGCTATTAATCAAATTCAATGAAATGATCATGAATTCAACTAATGTATGGATAGTTTGATCAATATCCTACATAATTAAAATCTTTAGTTATCGAATCTAAAGACTTCAATAGTTATCAAATAACATCACAAGCAATAAAGGTTATAAATGACTAAGAAGGAGATTAAACTTGTTTGAAGATAATTCAATGTATTTCCATCAATCATATTAAGTTCTCTTTTGATGAATTACATCCTTTCATCACAAAGAGATTTAGTGAAAATATCTATTAATTGATAGTTAGTATCAACAAATTCCAACACAATATCTCCATTATTAACATGATCCCTAAGAAAGTGATGTCTAATGCCTATATGCTTACTCCTAGAATACTGAATATGATTCTTAGACAAGTTTATAGCACTAGTGTTATCACAATTACTAACAAGTTATTTTATAACAACATTGTAATCAAGAAGTTATTATTTCATCCATAGGATTTGGACACAACATAGGCCAACTACTACATACTTAACTTCAGCAGTTGGTAAAACAATTGAGTTTTGCTTTTTGCTACTCTAAGACAGTAAACATTGACGAAGTAATTGACATGTGCCTGAAATGCTTTTTCTATCTAAGGTAGACCCAGTAAAATCAACATTAGAAAATGTATTTAACTCAAAGGAAGAATTTTTAAGATACCAAAGTCATAAGTTAGGGGTAACAATAAGATACTTGAGTATGTGGTTCATAGTATGCAAGTGAGACTCTTTAGGATTAGATTAATATCTAGCACATAAGCAAATGCTAAACATAATATTAGGTCTAGAAGCTGTTAGATAGAGTGGACTACAATCATACCTCTATATAGCTTTTGGTCCATATTTTTACCATGTTCATCCTTGTTTAGCTTGATGTTGGTGCTCATAAGAGTTTTATAAGGTTTGTTGTTATCCATGCCAAATCTTTTGATTAATTTCTTTGTATATTTGGCTTGGTTGATGAAGATTCCTTCTTTTTCATTTATAATCCAAGGAAAAATTTGAGTTCTCCCATTATGCTCATTTCAAACTCACTATTCATTACTTCAGAAAAGGCTTCACATAAGCAAATATTAGTAGTACCAAATATGATATCATGTACATATATTTGCACTAATAATATGTCCCCTTTCTTTTTTCTTAGAGAAAAGAGTTGTGCCTACCCAATCTTTAAAGAAACCTTTTTCTATAATTTATATAAGAAAGTTGCTTAATCTCTCATACCAAGCTCTTGGAGCTTGCTTTAAGCCATATAAAGCTTTTATTAAATTGAACACATGATTAGAAAAGCAATGACTTTCAAAACTAGGAGGTTGTTTAACAAACATTTCCTCATCAATGTACCCATTTAGAAAAAGCACTTTTGACGTCCATTTGATATAACTTGAAATTCATATGAGATGCAAATACAAGTAGAATTCTAATAGATTCAAGTCTAGCTATAGATGTAAAGTTCTCATCAAAGTTAATCTCTTCTTTTTGGTTATAGCCTTTGGCTACTGACCGAGCTTTATTCATAACAATGTCTCCATATTCATCAAGTTTATTTCTGTGGACCCATTTTGTTCCAATAACAAAATGGTCATGAGGTCTAAAAACTAAGGTCCATACTTTATTTATTTATTTTTTGAATTGGTTGAGTTCTTCTTACATAACAAGAACCTAATGTTCATCTCTAATGGCCTCATCTATTGATTTAGGCTCAACAAGGGATACAAAAGCAAATTTAGTACATGCATTTCTAAAAGATGATCTAGTTGTTACTCGACTTGATGGATCACCAATGATAAGATCTCTTAGGTGGTCTTTCTTGAAAATTCAGTCCCTTTCTAGCTAAGTTTGCTCTTCACTAGGAGTAAGAGGAGATGGATCTTCATTTCCTTCATTCCTCATGTCTTGTGGCTTATCCATATTCTTTCCTTCTTCTTCTATGTTTAGCTCACTTATAAAACCTATAAGATCATTAACATCTTCTTCTTTTCTTGAAGAAATGGGGTCAGATTCATCAAATATATATGCATAAACTCATTTATAATAAGTGTTCTCTTATTGAAGACTTTATATCCTTTACTAGTGGTAGAGTATCTAAGGAAAATTCTTTCATCAGACTAGGAGTCAAACTTGCTAAGGTTATCTTTAGTGTTTTAAATAAAACACTTGCAACCAATAACTCTGAAATATGTAATATTGGGCTTTTTATTATTCCATAACTCATAAGGAGTTTTCTTCAATAAGGGTCTCACTAAGACTCTATTTAAGACATAGCATAAAGTGTTTATAACTTTGGCCCAAAAGTACTTAGGAAGATTGTACTTATTTTACATGGTTCTAACCATTTTTTAAAGAGTTCTATTCTTCTTTTTTGCCATACCATTCTGTTGTGGTATTTTAGGAGTTGAAAAGTTATGTGAGATACCATACTCATCATAAAAGCTATGAAACTTAGCATTCTCAAACTCTCAACCATGATCACTTCTAATGGAAGAGATTTTCAAATCCTGATGGTTTTCAATTCTCTTGGCAAAGATCTTAAAAATATCAAAACAAGAATCCTTATGAAGGAAGAACAATAACCAAGTATATTTAGAGTAATCATATACTATAACAAATGCATAATGTATGCCTCTTAAGCTAGATACTTTAATGGGATCAAATAGATCCATGTGAAGCAATTGCAATAGTCTAGAAAAACTTACCTTATTCTTGGATTTGAAGAAAGATTTAATTTGTTTAGCTCTTTGACATGCTTCCTAAACTGCTTCCTTTACAAACTTTATTTTAGGCAGACCTTCAACCAAGCTTATTTTCTTTAACTTATTGAAAAGTTTCATGCTTACATGTCCTAGCCTTCTATACCAGATTTTACCTTCATCCATTATAAAGACTAAACACTTTGTATTATGGTTAGCAAGAGAGTTTAAATCAATCATATAAATATTATGAACTCTTCTACTAATGAACAAAATTTTGTTGTCACTCATCCTTGATACATAACATGTTTGTGTATCAAACATAACTCTAAGGCCTTTGTCACACAACTGAGTTACACTTAGCAAGTTGTCCTTGAGTCCATCAACAAACAGTACTTTATCAGGGATAGGTGAGTCATTATCCTTACCAACTTTACCTATGTCAACAATTTTGACTTTGCCATTATCTCTAAAGGACACATTTCTAAGACCTTGAATCTTTTCCAATTGTGTGAAGAACTTCCTTTTCTCTTGTCATGTGCTTTGAACATCCACTGTCAAGATACCACTCTTGCTCTTAAACTTGGGATTTCAAGCACACATAAAAATAAGAAAGATTATGTCTTAGGTACCCAAACCTTTTTGGGTCCTAGGGGGTTAGCTTTTGCCAACTACTTATCATGTCTTCTAGATTGGCAATGATAGACAATGTAGCCATATATACGATAATAGAAACAATCACATGTAGCCATATATACGATAATAAAAACAATCACCATCAAAGTGAGCTAGTGTCTTACTTTTAGGTGGTACATATATGTAGTGTCTTTTAGACTTATAACTCCTTTGAGTAATGTGTCTAAGAGTATTTCTTATGTAAGGAACTCCATTGTGTTGTGTGTGTCTATACCCATAGTTAGGCCAATTTTTATGTCTTTGACACCTTCCCTCTCAGGCTTGTAATAGTGACACATGTAAGCATAATTTGATCTATAAGGAGTATTTCTCAATCGTGAGTGATTGTGTTAAGACTTCATTTTTGAGCCATTATTAGTGGCAGTTCCCCATTTAAAAACTTTTTAATTCATAACATGGTTAGAAACATTATTCTCTTTAGCCTTAACAAAAATAGTTTGAGAAAAGGAGCGAGCCATTGAAGTAGTGACATTATAGCCTAATCCATATTTGATGGATGGACTTCTTTGAACCTCAAGGATGGAGTCTAGCTTTTCCTTTCCTTTAGTGAACTTGCTGATATTTTTTTTTAGTTTAAGGTTCTTAGCTGTGAGAGAATCTACCTCTTTATCTAGAGTTTCTTGACTCTTATCACTTTCTTTCAAGGATTTGTTCTCCTTTTAAAGAGAAGAGGTATTAAACTTGAGAGTCTCAATGCTCATAATGAATTTGGTAAGCATAGAATATAACTCTTCTCTAGAGTACGAGTCAAAAGGATTTACCTCTTTGTCACCATCACTATCACTATCACTGTTGGACGAATGTTCACTTAAGAATTTGTTTAGTTGCTCCTCAATTGCCATGAGACAGAGGTTAGCTAGCTCTTTTCTAATTTCATACTCATCAGGTTCAAAGTCACTAGTATCATCGCAAGTGGCTTTATACACTTTCTTTCCTTTCTTAAATGTGTGTTAACTAGAAGGAAACTTGCTCTTCTAGATCATAGGACAATCTAATTTTATGTGCCTTTCTTATTATATCCATATTAGGTAAGTTGACTCTTAGTTCCTCTCTTCTTATGTCTCCTTGCCCTTTTACTCTTTTTATTTGAAAGGAACCTTTTTACTTGGTTGGTGATGAGGGCAAATTGCTCATCTTCACTACTATCTTCATTATCAGTGGAAGAGGAAGAAGTTAGAGAATAAGAAGGAGAAGGAGTTTCATAACGTACCACTTTGGCTTTCAGTGCCAAGTCTTTCTTTCTCATCCCTCAATTTTTAGCAGACTTCTTAAGAGTGTTCTCATGAGCCAGTAGCTTTCCGTTAAGCTCATCAAGTGACAAGGCTTCTAGCTTGTTGGCTTCCTCTATGACTGTCTTCTTAGCTTCCCACTTATCTTTGAAAAGTGTTCTTAGAATTTTTGTTACTATATCTTCAATTGAATATGACTTCCTTGAAGTTTTGAGAGTGCCCATAATTTCTATGAATCTATTGTACATCTCAGTAATAGTTTCACCGGATTGGTATACAAATGTTTCATACATGTATGTGTGCATTTGTATCTTTTTCTTCTTTACTTCACTGGTTTCTTCGTGTTAAGTTTGCAATGTGTCCTATATTTCTTTAGCTAATGTACACATTTGCAACTTAGCATACTGAGATTTGTGGATTGAATAGAAGAGAACATGCATTGCTCTTATATTTTTAGGTTTTCTTTTTTTTTTTTTTTCAGTAGTCCACTCACTTTTTGGCTTAGGTACTGAAATATCTCTAACTAGCTTTGTTGGAACTTCTCTTCCTTCCTCCACAATGTCCTGTAGGACAATGGTTTCACTATTAAGGAAGATCTCTATACAATTCTTCCAGTAACCATAGTCATCTTCCTTGAGAATGGAGGCTTGTGGATGGATTGTGATTTGTCATGACTTACCGTGATCTTTGCTCTAAACATTTAAGTTTTGATGAAGAGATAGGCTTTAATACCAATTATTGTCCTTTGGTGCCTTAGAAGGGAAGGTTAAATAGGATAATGACAAGTATTAATGATTAAAATTAAGTGCGAAAAAGATGAAGAATCAAAACATAAGATTTATAAAGGTTTGACACAACTAGCCTACGTCCTCTCCTCTAGTATCTCCACTAGAGCCTTCATCATCTTGATAACTCAAGGTGCTATCAACAACCTTTACACAAGTAAGTTTTCGAGCACTTACCAAACATATACAAGTGATGGATTTTCAAGCTCTATCAACCTCTAACAAGTAGATCACAAAGACTGTTGACCTTAACCTAAACGTTTTCGGGTACTACCTTAAACTTTTCACAAGATCTAGTTTTTAAGGTTTTCCAACCTAAGGTTTTCTCAAACTAAATATAACACATTAAAAAGAAGGAAAAATCTTTCTCACTCAACCAACAAAGACATTTAAGTATTTCACTCAAGGTATGCTTGATGTGGTTGAGAACGTGAAGAAAATTTCTAAAAAGCTTATCCTTTAAACTATATTTTGAAGATAACTTTTGCAAGCTTTGAAATATCAACTTGTTTTGATTGCTAGATCACCTTTTGTTCATTTTTTATTTATTGAGAAAAGCGTTCATAATAGAATACTCGCTTAATGGAATAGTTCTCTATATATTTCTATTGAGAGTGGGTCATTTTATACCATGAATAAATAACTAGCCATTAGGGAAACTTTCACTTTACATTAGAGAGAAAGCTTTTCACTTCGCATTGCACCTCAAAGTAGGTAACACCTATTGAGATATCCCCACGCCCATTGCTAAAGTATCAACCATCATTGATTTCATACAAGTGGGTGGTTGTCAAGTAAAATACACATTCAACAGTCATTGGTTCTATTAAAATGCTTGTTGCAACTAACTGTTAAAAAAAAACTTGGCTTAAGGCTCCACCTTTGAGTTTAACAAAGAGTTATTTCATTTTTTCTTTAATGACTGTTGGATAAAAATAATGGTTGTTACTTTTAAATTTCAATGCCCATTGGAGAAAGATCAATGCCTATTGTTAATTCCTAGAAAGTATGAGCTTAATGCTCTATTCTTCAAGATCTATACAAGTCCTTCAATGGTTGCTAGATGGTTTGCAACACCTGTTGGCAGCACCTTCAACACTTGTTGAGATATGAATGTCACTCATTGAAGGATTCAGTGCTTTGTCCAATGCCTGTTGGTGAACTTCTAATGCTCGTTGAATGTGCCAAATGCCTGTTGAGATATTAAGTGTGTCTTGTTGGGAGTTCTAAAATCTTTGGCTCAATTTATAAAGCTTTTCCAATGCCTGTTGAGATGGACCAATGCCCATTTTGGGTTCTTTTGATAATTTTGCTCAATCTAAGACACTTTGTCCAACACCTGTTGTGAAAATGCAACACCTGTTGTGAGGGCAAGATCAATGCTCGTTGAAAAGTTCAATGTGCAAGGCCATGTCAGAGCAATTGTCCAATGCCTATTAGGAATATAGGTAACACCCATTGGAAGGTCTAAAAGGTTATATCTGAGTTAAAGTGTTTCTCCAATACCTATTGCGATATCTTCAATGCTCGTTGACAGGTCCACAACACTTATTGGATGAAGACAACAACAGTTAGTCTGTCAAGCTAAGTTTGCCTTGAGCTTCACTTTCTAACATTTTGAGTTTTCAAAAATACTTTCTTTTCCAATCATCATAGTCCAAAACATTGATATATTTGCAAGTTCTAACATAAATAACTTGGACAAGGTTAGCTCTTTAATGTGTTTATAATCGTCAAAATAAGACTTGAAATCTTGAGGTTCAACAAACCTATCATTTTTTTTACTTAACTATATTAAAAAAAAACAATAGGCATTGGGGGCACCTACCCCTCTTGCCCTTGAATAAAATCGTTACTAGTTGATCGAGCTGAGTAGCAGTGGATTACACACACCGATCTACTTATATCACTGATAGAGGAAATTACTAATTCAAAACTGAAACGTGTCATCATCTGCTTTGCTATGTGTTGCATGATCAGGGTGCCTTGGGTAGTTACTACTTATTAAAGCAATTTGAGTTGTCTGATAAAATGTCAGTTCATTTGGCTTTATCTCTTTATCTACCTTTGTTGGCCTATAAATAGGGGAAAAGGGGCATCACAGTCTTTATTTGCTTTCCCTGTTAAAGTGCTTATGTGAATTTGAAAACTTCCTTTTTTTTTTCTTTTATCCGCAGTTGTGCTTTCATCTTCAAAAAATGTGAGATTTGTACTTTGATTTCTTCTTCTTCAAAGCTTATTAAAATCTGTTAAAAAAATAGAAACTAGACACTATGGATGCATCTTCTATGCCAATCAAAACCACTTTTTCGCCCTTAGTGAGGATCACAGAAGAGGCTATGAGCATGGAAGAAAACCTATCAAAAATTGTAGAAAACTAGGAAAAAGAGGAAATGGAGGTGGTAGAGGAGGAAGATGCAAGGATGGATGAGGTAAAATAGCTTAAGAAAGAAGAGAATGAGGGGGAAGACCTGTTCAAGGAAGGGGCAAATAAGCTAGGGAAAGAAAATGACCCGACCTTGGGAGCTCGGCCAAGCCATCCTAGTAGTACCGAGCTAATGGACGTAGAGCCCCAACTTGAGCCTCTAAAAATTTGAAAAACTAATCCTAAAGTTGCTTAAGTGAAGACTGAAGTCTCGAAGCATATACAAGATTTGATCTTTAAAGGGGATGCTAAGGCAGTAATAGATGCAACGAGTAGCTCCTCTCCTAATATAGACATAGAAATATTGATTTTAGATACCTCTCAACTTGTAAAAGCTAGTTTTAGTTTAATATCTTTTATTAATGCTATTCATGAGTGTAATTAGGTTGCCCATAAATTAGCCAAAAAGCCTATTTGTTTCAACTTTTTTGCTTGTGTTCAAGCCCAAGTAATGTGATTTAAAAAGAAATATACTGTGATAGCAATGCAACAAAAGCTCTATGAATTGAATCTTTGGAAAGTAGAAATAATCTTTTTTATAGGTCTATTGATTTGTATATAAATTGATAGATAAATGGACATAATAAATTCATTGATTTCCAAAAGAATAATAAAAATTTGAAAGAAAAATAGAGATATTCCCTCTAGAAAATTTGACTAATCATTACAAACTCACATATGGCGCTTGTAGCCTTATTTATAAGCTAACTCTTAAACTAATTGAGAAATTAAAATCACAATAAATACAAAAAAATATAATAGTTTCTAAGTTATAGAGATCCTAAATTTATTCTCTAATCTTTTAATTAAGATATTATAATAAAAATTATATATAATTTTTTAAATAAAATATTCTATTCTAAAAGTTAAGTATAACTAAAATAAGAAAGTACTAATAAAAATATACAAAAATTCTCATTAGGAATACTCCTATATCATTTTTTTCAGGTTAAAAAAAAAAAAAAAAACTCATTCTCAAGTTTGGCTTGATATGATATTTCTTATCACTTTAAAAAATTCTCTAAGTACTCTAAATCCACAAAGTTACACATCCATTCAACTCAAGAATTTTTTATAAATTATTCATCAATACCTTTTTGATAAATTGAGAAGTAAGAATAGTAGAAAAGATGTTAGTGAAAGGATATTCAAATTTATAGTTTTTAATAATTTCTTCAATAGGATCATCATATATTGGCATATTTCAATTGATATCTAAAATATATTCTTCACTCTAAATTAAAAATAAAATAAAGTTGCTTCTACTAGGTTACATAATAACATTCATAAGCTTCTTCGATAAGTAGATCATTGCCACACTTATTGTGTTTGGGTAACATAGTGATTCAGAAACGAATACAACTCTAATACCAAATTGATGTACCAACTCAATAAATTGAACTTGTGAAAAGCTAAAAACATTCTTCTACAAGTATATTGGTTCACATACGAATATCAAATAAATAAATATATTAAAAGAAAAAATAGAGAAACTCTCTCTAAGAAATTTTACCAATCATAAAAAACTCAAGGCATTTTACATATTGTGCTTATAACCCTTTTATAAGCTAAACTCTTAAATCAATTGAGAAACTAAAATCACAATAAATAAAAAATAATACAATTTTCTAAACATAATAGTTTCTAAATTAGATAGATCCTACAATTATTCTCTAATCTTTCTATTGTGATATTATGATGAAAAATTGCCTATAAATTTTATAAATAGATAATTTGATTTTAAACATTAATTCTAATTAAAATAAAATATTAATAAAAATATCAAAATTCTAATTAAGAATACTCCTACATCTGATATCCTTTCACTTTAATGAATATTCTGTTGACAAATTTGCTGAAAAAAATATAGAATGAATAATGGGACACCCATAAGATTTGGTTAACCCTTGCTCAATATGTAGATTCTCTCATATGATATATAGCACAAAATTGACGTAAGTAGGTTTAAGTATCTCATTTCCTAAATATTTAATCAAATGATATGGCTTGTTCTATAGATTCTCATCTCATATATCCTCATTATTGAATTGTCTGTGTGTAGTCCATATAAATAAAGGTATAAAGAGCATATGATACTGTAGTTTAGTGGGTAAGAAATGATGTTTTGGGATCAAAATGTTTTGGGTTCAAACATCACTATTGATGGTGAATTTCCTTTAATAAGAATTTATTGAAAATATGTCCCCCTCAGCTAACAACTAACCTCTATTGATTGTGTGTTGTGATTCTTATGGGAGCATTCTAACCATGCAACATGGTCCCCAAAAAATATAGATATAATGAGCGGTATGTGGCTTTTGTTACTTTAGAAGAGCCTTTGAATATGTAATTACCTTAAAACTTAATAAAAAGGGTCTTATCGTCCTAGTGGTCTTACCCAACTCAAATTCAAATTAGTCTTATACTAAAAGGGTATGAAAATACTAATTAGTCTTATATATATATATATATATATATATTAGATAGGGGAATTTTTTTCATTTTTTTTTTTTGTTTAACATTTAGTAAGTAGTAATAGGAAACATTCTTGAACAAGAATCCATCCTTTTTTCTATCTACCTTGCTCCAAATATAGCAACAATTGATCATTAGGTCAAATATAATATTGCCAATGCCTTGACCATAAGATGAAATTTAACACTCATAAATCTAATACTCAACCATAAGATGAACATTTAGGTCACCGGTAAATCATATATGGTCTTTGTGTAAGATTCATGTGAGCATTGGTGGTCAGTCATTTTTCACCTAAGAGGGCATGACTTGTGGCTGCGTTGGAGACTAGAAGAGTTGCGAGAATGAGGCCAACGGAAATCATGGCTTAAAACATGGAATCCTAAGTGTAATGATAAAGACAGCAAATCTTGAATTTTGAATGGATTAAGATTCAATGATAACGAAACACATTCAAGTAATAAATCTCTCTCTCTCTCTCTCTCTCTCTCTCTGTCTATATATATATATGGGAAAATTTTTGGTGTAAAAAATACTTTTATATAATCAATTAATATGTAAATAATAGTTCAAAATAATTATTTATAATTGTGAATAAAAATTATTACGATGCCTTTTATTTTTACAAGCATATTCTTAATTTTTTAAATTTAATTATGATTATCTTTATTTATTGAATATATATGCCTAAAGTAGATAAATTTCTTTATATATGTGTGTGTTAATGATAAAATAAAATCCCATCAACCCTTTCATTAGAAGAAAAAAAAAAAAGTAAACTCAAACATAAATGCAGGATAGTGGCCCTATATATATATATATATATATATATATATATATATATATATATATATATTCACTAAAATTTTATTTGGTATGAAACATAGCATTTCCAAGAGAAATTTTAGGGGATTATATATACAAATTTATTATGTTTTATTAATTGAGATTTAATTAGATTTCCAATTTCCAATTTTATAATTTTTATAAAATTATTAAATTAAAGATTCACTGATATAAAATATTGTAAAATGTAAAGTAACCTGAAGAGAATAACTTCACTATAAATGATACAAAGGAGAAATTATGTGGAATAAAAACAATAATGTGTTACCCACTTCAATTTCTTTCAATCACCAATTTTAGAATCAAAATCAACATATAACGTTTCTGTTTAATAAACTTATATAATATTTTTAAACAAAATAAAATTTTTAATGCACTTGGTTAAGTAATGTCAAAGGGTGAGCGGGGACAACATCTATAGTTCAAAAAGGCTTCATGAAGGTGCAATATCACTATCAAGGCTTAGGCTTTTTGCCAAGAAAAGAACCTACCCTATATGTTTTCTTTTTCTTCCTTTTTGATAAGGTATATACCTTTGCCCAAATGGCAATAATCTTAATTAATTCTTAATGACCATAATCATAATCATATACCTATGTGCAACCAATACTTAATTAGGTTAGGAATCATTATTTAACAACATTTGACAAAATTGGCACTTATCTTCTCTCATGACAAGATTAGCGGCAAGATTATGATGATGCTTTTGTTTTGTCGGTAGGTCTTTTGATATAATCTTTTAAAATGTTTGTGTTCTTGTTGGGTTATTGTATTGATAATTAATAGGTTGTCAATCTAAATTTTTTTAAAAAAAAATTATATCATTAAAGGAAAGTTCTATCAATTTTACATCACAAATTCTTATCAATCAAAACCCAAATTCATCCTTTAGAATTTAGAATTGAAAGTGTGTTTTGGAAAGAGAATCATTTGGAAATTAAATTCTTCGAAAATGCAATATTATAATGTTTTATTTGTAAAAATTTTACTCCCTACGTTTCAAAATAGATGTCGTTTTAAAAAGAAAATTTTGTTCCATAATACTTGATGTTTTATAATTATCAATGAACATTAATTAATTTTTTTCAACCATACCCTTTCTCTCTTTTATAATAATTTATTTTTTAGAGTGCACAATAATTTATAAAAATAATTAATTGAGAATAACATAATCTTTTTTATATGTAATAACACCTATTAAATATAATTTTAAATATATGTACAAAACCTTTAAATGACGTCTATTATAAAATAGAAAAAGTAATTATCGTGACATTTATGAGAATGTGTATTCCAATAATCTTTTTAAAGTGTAACAAAATTCAATTATTCATTGTTTTGAGGAAAACTATTGTTATGACCATTTTAAATTTTTTTTATATCATTTAATACAAATTAAACATTGTTTTAAAAATTGAATTAAATTAAATGAGATTATTATGAACATAATTATTGTTAATGAATTTTTTTATAGCATAAAATAATATTTACTAATTTAAATATTAATATTTTGTAAATTAAAAGGACAAAAGTGTTCATGATTTAATATTTTATTATTATTTTTTTAAACATTGATATCTAATTGTTCTCTTTTCGGATAATCTTAAGAAAACATCTTTCGACATTTGTTATTTCTAACTGTTTATGCAAACTGCTAAAAAAGTGAATTTTTTTTTAACCGTTTGAATTTATTAATTGAATGCATATATTTTTTTTTTCATAAATATGATATAACTGAAATGTTTCTTCTCGGTCTATACCATGTTTATAAAAGCCCAAGCTACGCGAGGCCACCCGGCCCCAATATTTTCGTAGACTCGTGTTTTAGTATATGTACCCAAGGTCCTAATTGCCTATTCGGATCAAAACCATAGCTAAGAGTTTTACATTGTATTGTACCATAATTAATGATTTTGGTTCTCACTCTACATATAACTCCAAGACTGAGAAAATTCATCAGATTATCGTTTGACAAATTAAAAAGATCTCAAAATCTATAAATTTTATAAAATTTATTATTTTTCAAAATCTTTTTATTTTGAGAATTTTTATTTTTCTATTAGAAGGTAAGAAAGTTCAAAATCCATTATTTTTAATAAATGATAAATTATTATAATATTTTTTTATTCAAGATTGTCTCTAACAATCCATAAATTTTATTTTCAGATCAAATAATAAAATTTTCAAAATCCATTGATTTTACTATTTGATGGATTTTAAATCTATTGATTTTATCAAATTCATAAATTTTAAATTCTCTCAATCTAAATAAGGTCTTAATCTAAATGATTAAGAAAATTTGCTCTTTAAGTGAACTAATAAATATTTTTGATGCGTGGATATATCTTTAAAAGCACCTGAGAAGAAAATTAACAAAATTTCTAAATTTGGAGTTACAAAATAAATAAATTTGTAGTTACAAAATTAGCAATCGCATAAATGCTACAAAATACTAAATTTGTATTTTCTTTTATTATGCAAATTACATTCAGACAACTAAACATGACAATTTTTTTTTTTGGCTTATAAAATTAACAAAAGGAAGCCATAGTTTCAATTCTTTATCTCTTATAAATATTCCACTTTCAGATTATTAGCTTAATATTATATAACGATTGTTTATGAGTTGAATGTGTATTTTGTCATCCAAAAGATGAGAAAGTACATATTTTGATATCTCTAGTTTCAAATGAAAAAAAATCATTAGAATAACAAATGAGTAAATCATTAGAATAACAAATGAGTTAGATTAGGCGAATTTAATTTGATCAATTTTATATTGAATTATTTTTTAAATTAGGTTAATTTTAGTTTATATTATATTTTAATAAGTCGGGTTAAATCATGGATCAAATCAAGCAAATCATCGGATAAATGTGTAAAAGAAATTAAAATAATTTTAGGTTATATTTTGAATCTTAGTTGAACCTATAATAATTTTAAATTTTTAATAAAGAAAATATCATTTTGATTTTAATTTTTTATAATTTAAATTAGAATAAATTTGAATGATATTAAATTAGAATCGATAAATTTGAGTGAATCAAATGAATCAAGTTGAAATAAATTTAAATTAAATAATTTCGAATCACATTAATTTTAAATCAAGTCAATTCATTTTTTATGAATGGAAGTGACACCAAAAGTAAATTGCATAATTTTGTATGAATGGAAGTGACCCCAAAAGTAAATTGCATTAAAATATGTTGAATATATTATTATACTTATGTATGTATTTTTATAATTTTAAATTAATTCAATTTTAAATAGAGTTAATTCATCTTTATGAACTGAAATCACATGAAAAGTAGCTAAATTGAACCAAAATATATACATATGTTATATAATTCTAATATATATTTTTTAGTTTTTTTTTTTTTTTGTTTATCAAGACCCACTGGTGCATTCTTATTAATTGGAAATGTCCCTCAAATAGGAAGTGCAAAGCATATACAGGCAGAGTTTGCCACCATACAGAAGGCCTAATTGAAGAAATAGCAAATTTAGCTAATTGGTGCGCCACTTCATTACAAACTCATGGCACATGCACAAGTCTCATATCCCTCGTAAGAAGCTTCTTGATATCTGCCAAAATAAACCCCAGCTGCGTCAAAGGGGACCTCAAATGAAGCTGTTGGATTTTATGTGTTAGAGATAAACAATCCGTCTCTATCTCGTGAACCATCATCCCATGTCGCTGCACCCAAAGTAAGGCATCGCGAAGAGCCAAGGCTTCCATTACCTGTGGAGAAGAAAAGCCCTGCAGTGGCGTCGACACAACAACAATTACTTTGCCAAGATAGTCTTGCACCACAAACCCCATCGACCCTCGGCTCAAACTTTCATCAACCGCAGCGTCCATATTCAATTGAAACGACCCAACAGCTGGACGTGGATCAACCATCGGATGTATCGCTGAACCATGCACCCCATGCACTAGCTGATGAACATGGGCCGAATAGTATTCATGATATCTCTTTATAGCATTGGCCGCTATCATAGCAGGTTGGCAATGTTCTCCTTCCCATAGTGTCCTGTGTCTACTCCACCATATATAGTCCTAACAGAGACAAACAGACCCTTTTCCTCGGGCTAATTTTCAAAGTAATGTAAAAAAAAAAAAAAATTTAGGAAAATAGTGTTAATTAAAAAATATTTATTAAAATAAGTCAAATCAGAAAGTATTTTACAAAATAGGGTGGTCAAACAGTTGCGTCCGCCGGTTTAACCGGCGGACGTTACTGTTGACGATATTTTTTTTTTTGAATTTTAAATTCTCTGCACTGCTGCATGCCTGCCGGGTGGCAGACATGCAGCAGCCTACGTCCGCCGGTCAGTGGACGTAGGCAGCAGCAGCAGAATCTCTACCGGTGTGCAGAGATTCTGCACAAAATGCAGTTCGTTCGCCAGTTATACTGGCGGACGAACTGCCTATAAACCCCCCCCTCCTCCCGGGCAACCGACCCTCAACCCTCTCTCTCTCTTTTTTTCATTTGCTCTCTCTCTCTCTCTTTTTCGTCTGCTCTCTCTTATCTGCTCCCTCGCCTCTTGTGATATTCAGGTAAAAATTATTTTATATTTTATATTTTATTTTTTAATATTAAATAATAAAATATGATAATAATTATATTTTTTTATATAATATGCAGGAATAAAGAAATATATTAATGAGTTGAATTGAAGTTATTTTTCGGTGAAAAAACGCAAAAGGTTAGT
>CATIWR010082479.1:0-19368 GCA_949677035.1 Omphalea diandra
CGATTTTTTCTTGCACAGGTCGCGATGGAGGCAGTGAATCCAACTGCCAAATTGGTTAACTTTCTTTCACAAAGATTGCGATCGCTACTAGCAAGATGTCTTCGCGATTTTTGACTTCCAATAGTCTTATGGGACACTTGTCAAGTTGTGGTTGTGGACTTGCTTCCCTCTTGAATTTCTTTGAAATTCGCGATCGCGACTCAGCCGAGACTTCTACCGCGAATTCATCTGTGTCAATCTGACCTTTCTCTTTTCAAGGATCGCGGCCAAGAATGACACTGCGATTTCGCCTGCTTGATTTTCAGTATGCCTTAACATGAATCGCGGTCGCGAATCGTAGGTTGCGGTCGCGATTTACATGTTACTTTGGAATTTATCAACTTCTTCATTTCTTCTTAAGAGATTGATTCAATTCTGCAACAACAACACTTATTTGAAATATTAGTGATGATCAATTTACTTTGTCAAGATCAAAAGAGGTTTTAAACCTAGGATTGATTATCCTAGTTCAACAGAAAGGAATAATTTGATTTGGTAAGAAGGGGAAATTAAGTCCTCAATACATAAAACCTTATGTGATCCTAGAAAGAATAGGTCCATTGGCTTACAGGAAAACATTAACACTAGAGATGGCTCAGATCCATGATGTATTCCATGTGAGTATGCTAAGAAAGTATCGGTCTAATCCTACACATATACTTAGGGATCTAGCAATAATAATTGCAGATGATGCAAGTTACATTGAAAAAATAGTGGAAATCATTGGTTATAAGACTAAACAGTTATGAAATCGAGAAATCCATTTGGTTAAGGTGTTATGGAGAAACCATTCCGAAGAATAGGCTATATGGGAAATCAAAGGGAACATGAAATGACAATATCCACACTTTTTTATGGGTATTGAATTTTGAGGGTGAAATTCTTTATAAGAGGGGAAGAAATGTAACATCCCTATCGACATTCATTAGCATTATCACATGAACATATGCATTGGATAAATGATCGTTTAGACATGTGAATTGGAGAAGAATGATGATGACACTTGCACAATTGCATTTGGGACATTTGAACATGTATGTAATGTTTGTATAGTTGAATGGAAAATTATCTTATGTTGTGTGCATGTTATAACATCATAAAAAAAATGGTGTTTTAGAGCTTATTTAAAAGTATATCGAGCATACAAGGATCAAGAGATGGATGGAGGTGATGAAGGAGTGAAGAAGAGGGACTAAAAGAGGAAAGTGAACTTCCAACCAATGGAAATGAAACACCATGATTTTGTCTTGTTACAATAGGTTTACAAATGGAATTTTTCACCCTTTAGGATCAAAACAAAGAGGTTAAATGTGAGGGACAACAGAAGAAAGACAGATCTAAAGAATAAAGAAAGGAAAAAGAAGAAGAAGAAGAAAAAGAAGAAGAAGAAGAAGAAGAGGGAGAAGAGTGAGTTGTCTGGGAAGGAATCATAAAATTTTTTTATTCTGGAAAAATAGGTAAGTTAATTTATCTTCTTCCTATATGAAATTAACCCTTCATGACATGTTAATCATGCATGGTTAGTAAGAATTATGGAGTATTTGAGGTAAATCTCATGTATGGAAGTTGAAATTCAATGGAAACAAGAGCTGATTGTGTTGGTTTTGTTATTGGAGCAGAATTTTTTACTCACGATTTCATGACCCTAGAAAAGGAATTAAGGAAAGTGTAAAATATGAAAGTTGTAGCTTTATGCCCCATCTAAATTCATGCAAAACATTTTTGCTTGATTTTATGTGTGTAAGGAGATATGGCTCCTTCATTATGGCTGGTTCATAAACAACTGAAATCACCTCAGTCTTTATGTTTTCATATATTTTGATGACTTTATGTGCTGATTTAGACAAAGTGTAAAACATAAAATTTATAGGTTTATATCCCTTATAAATACTTGTAAAGCATTTTGCTTGATTTTTTTGTGTGGAAAGAGATATGGCTCATTGATTGTGACTGACCTTGTACCCAAATGAAACCTCATCAATCTTATAATTTTGTTTTCTAAGAACTTGATGGCCATAGATTTTGAATTTGATGATGTGACAAACTTCACAGTCATATATTTATGTATGATCTATATTTTTGCCAAATTTAACACGGCTGTTGAGATATTGCTCCTTCATTATGATTGATTATCAACATGTTGAAAACCAACTCACTTTGGGATTGGTCACTTGTTTTGGTGACTTTATAGACTGAACTAGACAATAAGTATTAATTTATGGTAAATCAGTTTTGCAATTTAATTTGTACAATTTGAGATATACCCAAGAATGTAATACCTACTCAAACTAAGATGACATTAAAACAGGAAAAAATTAAAAAATTTACCACATTTTCTATGTGCCTTATATTCGCCTAAAATTTGAATATGGTATATCATTATGTGTCTATTTTATTTTTTAAAAAATAATCAAGTCATTGGGATAAGTATATCTACAGTTATTTTTATGAAAGTGTAGTAGGGTTGGGCTACCATATAAGGAAAATATGCATAAACACTAGGTCCACTTGCATGGATCATGCCATATTTGCATACCAAGTATTCATAATCATTTGGACATACTTATAACCATGTATGTATCAAATGTTAGGATCTCAACACTTTGAAAAAGCCTTAGAGAGAGAATTAAACCTACCATAAAGGTTGGTCATATAAAAAGGTGAGTAAAAAACTATAATTAGATTTTAATGTGTATGTGTGATAATTTTATACTACATGTATACGAGATTGAATTATTACACTTTGCATGTGAATACAAGTGAAGTGAGAATTATATTCTCTTAATGATTACTTGGCATACCATTTGAATGAACACTTGCATGTGGAACTAGAAGGATTTTGTGACCGACTTGTCAAACACTTACAAAGCACATGGAAATGGGACAAATATGTCATATTCATACATGTCATTGATCAAATTATTCACTTGTTATATGTTGGCCAGCACAAATGAAATGTCACTTGAATGACATGAATTCCCAAGAGTAATGTTTGTCTTGCAAGGTGACGATAAAAATCAATCTATTGCACTTGCACTTGCAAAGTCAATTGTTATACTTATTGATATTCTTATGTTGGTTATGCCATAAGAATCCGATTAATGTTTTTATTCATTGAGTCGCAACTCATCAAATCATAATTATGTTTTTTAGATATTGAAGCATAGGATTTGGATACTTTGGTGCATAAATTTTTGCATAGAGACATATGGAACACAATTCGTTGATTAAATTATAACTCTCTCTCTCTCTCCTTATATATGTACATATATCTAGATAGGAACTAGTTTATGGTCACTAGCTTTGAACATTAGTTAACATATATGTACATTAAATATATGTTGGAATGTGTATATATGATGAATAAATCTTTATGCATATGTATTTTTGGACATGAACACCATGATTTGTAAATGTAAATGGTCATTACACTCCCTTTCTCTTGTCATGTGCTTTGAACATCCACTATCAGATAACACTCTTGCTTTCCCACTTAGGAATTTAAGCACATCTATAGAACAATGAGAATCAAGTCTTAGATATCTAAATCTTCTTCGGTTCTAGAGAGTTTTATCTAGTCATTTGCTTATCATGCAGTGATAAGCAATGCGATCATAAGTACCACAGTAAAAGCACTTACCATTAAAGTGCACTAACATCCTATTTCTAGGTGGAGCATGTCTATGGTGTTTTTGAGATTTGTAACTCCTTTGAGCTAAATGTCTAAGACTCATTCTCATGTGAGGTGCTCTCATGTGAGGTGTATATCTAAATGCATGATTATGCCAATTTATGTGCCTTTAGAGACTTTGCCTCTTAGGCTTGTAAGAATTATACATGTAGGCATAGTTCGCTCTAGGAGGAGTATGTCTCAATTATATATGAATAGGTTGAGACTTAGCATTTGTGCCATTTGTTTTAGCATTTCCATTCTTAGGAACTTTTGGCATTCTTATTAGTTTAGGCATACTAACTTCCTTAGCCTTAACAAAGACTGTCTTAGAAGTAGAAAGAGCAGTAGAAGTGGAAGCATTTTATCTTAATCCATGCTTAATGGATGGGCTCCTTTGAATTTCAAAGGATGGAGTCTAATTTCTCTTTTCCTTTGGTGAATTTGTTGAGGCTATCTTTGAGCCTAAAATTCTCAGTAGTGAGAGACTTAACCTCCTTAGCCATAGTCTCTTAACTTTTAGAACAATATTTTAAAGATTTGTTCTCTTTCTTAAAAGAGAAGGTGTTTGACTTGAGAGTCTCAACTTTTAAGGTGAGTTTGGTAATAATTCAATATAATTCATTTCTAAATAAGAATAAAAGGAATTTACCTCATGTTCACCATCACTGTCACTTTTATTACTGGAGGAATACTCACTTGAGGACTCATATGATTTCTTCTTAATTGTCATGAGACAAATATTGGTTAGCTCTTTTCAGGTATGCTCCTCATCAAGTTTAGAGACTTGTGTCACCCTAAGTAGCTTTGTACACTTCCTTATCTTTCTTAGAGGTGTGTTTCTTAGTAGGAACTTTGTTTTTTTTCATCTTAGGACAACCAAACTTTATATGCCCTTTCTCATTACATCCATAGCAAATGAGTTGACTTTTAATACTTTTCTTCTTACACCTTTTTGCCTTTTTACTCTTTTAATTTGAAAGAACTTTCTTTACTTATTTATTATAAGGTTAAGGTGCTCATCTTCGCTATAATCTTCCTCATCACTAGAAGAAGTAAATGTTAGCAAATAAGAAGAAGATAAGGATTCAGAGCATACCTCTTTAGCTTCTACGGCCAAATCCTTCTTTCTTACTCTAGTGCTTTCAGCTGGCTTATCTATGGTGATTTCATCTACTAGTAGCTTTCCCATTAGCTAATCTAGTGATAGAACTTCTCGCTTGTTAACTTCCTCTATTGTTGTCTTCTTAGCCTCCCACTCATCCTTAGGAAGTGTCATTATAATCTTTGCTACCATGTCCTCATTAAAGTAGAACTTTCCAAGAGTTTTGAGAGTGCTCAATATGTCAATGAACCTGTTGTACATCTTAGTGATGGTTTTATTAAGCTGATATAGAAATGTTTCATATATGTAAGTATGGATTCGTATTTTTTTTTCTCTTAACTTCATTAGTACCTTCATGCTGAGTCTTCAAGGTATCTCATATTTCTTTTGCTAATGTGTACATTTGCAGCTTAGTGTATTGAGATTTATGGATTGCATGGAAGAGAATGTGCATAGCTCATCTATTTTTCAAATTTGCCTTCTTCTCTTTTGTTGCCCATTCACTCTTAGGCTTCGGTACTAGAACATCTCTAACTTGTTTAGTTAGAACTTCTCTTTCTTCTTCAACAATGTCCCATAGATCTATGGTTTCACTTTCTAGAAAAATCTCCATTTGATTTTTCCAATACTGTGGTCATCTCCTTTTAAGAATAATGGATTATGGATTGATTATGATTCCTCTTAACTTGCCATGATCTTTACTCTAAGCACTTAAACTTTGATAGAGAGATAGGCCTTAATACCAATTGTTATCCCTTAGTGCCATAGAAAGGGCATTGAATAGGGCAATGGCAAGTAAAAATAAATGATAACATATATGAAAAAAAAAAAAGAAGAATCAAGACAATCAATTTATAGAGGTCCGACACAATCTTACCTACATCCTTTCCTTTAGTTTTTCCCACTAGAGCCTTTCACTATCCAAAAATCTTAAAGGTGCTATAGTAGTTTTTGGGCACTACCAAGATATTACAAGTACATTTTCGGTTGCTAATAAAACTATTTCCCAAAGTAGTTTGCAAGTACCACCTTAAACCTTTCACATATATGGTTTTAGATCTCCTAGCTAAAAGCTTTCTTAAAAGAATTTACAAGTTAAAAATAAGAAAGAGTACACTCATTCAAGCAATAAACAATATAGAATACACTCACAAAATATGTTTGTTTTGGTAGAGAGTTTTGATAGAAATCTTAAAACTTATTCTTCCACTCCATTTTTGAAGATGACTTTTGCAAGCTTTTGATAATGATCTTCCCTTGAATCTATATCACACTTGTTTCACCCTCTTTATTCAAAGATCACTTTTATAATAAAAATACTCACTTTTGACCATTTTTCTCTATTTATTTATGTAATAGGAGGGTCCTTTTGTAGGTAAAGATAAAGAACTAGTCGTTAGATAAAAAGTTGTCACTCTTTATCACAGAGTAGTCAGTCAACGCCAGTTGGACATTCTCCATGCCTATTGTTAGGTGAGAATACAGTTTCAATAGTTGTTGATCTCATTGGAACGCCCGTTGAAACTAGCTATTAGAAAGAGATTTTCCTAGATGCTCATCTTCTAACCTTCTCAATTTTTACTCACCAACTCCTTCAATGACTATTGGAGCTTTTGAATGCTAGTTGGAATTTAACTTCAACTCTTGTTGAGATATTAATAATGCCTATTATAAATTTCCATAAGGATGTGAACTTGATGCTATATTTTTCAAGATTTTCTACAGTGTTTCAATAGCTATTGGCAAGCTTCCAATGCCCGTTGAAAAAGATCTCAATGCCTGTTGCACTTTTGAAAGTGCCCCATTAGAAGGTCCATTAACTTTAACTCTATTTGGGAGCTTTTCTAATGCCCACTGGTAAAAATCTAATAGTCATGTCAAGATCTTGAGAGTTCTATACACATCAAGTCACTGGGCCCAATGCCTGAACGCCAAGCCCGTTGAGACATCTGAAAGCCAGGCCCATTGCAAAATCACAATGCCATTTATGAAGATCAACTTCTAAGGCTCTAGTGTATGAATCATCTAACGCCTATTGAGTTTTGAGAAAGCTATTGGTTGAGAGGTCCAGAGACTTTTACTCACACTTAGGTGATACTTTAATGCCCATTGGTGAAGTCATAATGCCTATTGAAATATGGCAACACCATTTTGGCTTTGAATACTTAGAGTTTTTACCAAAACTATTTTTCTAAAAGCCTTTAATCAAAAGATTGATGTACCTTTAATCATAAAATTTAGCTTTTAGATGTGTTTCTAATAGTCAAAATAATTTTAGTTCACCAAACTCCCAAACTAGGTTCAATAAGAAAGCCCTCATACTTGTACTAAAGCAAAGTAAAGGAGAAAGACTTATAAGTCTAAACTCTAATGCTATTATCGTATAAATTTTGGTCACAGTAATGTGTTTTGCTACATTAGGAAGGCTTAGCTCAAACTTAAGGATCCTTCCAAGCCTAGCCCCCTAAGACCCAAGCATGTTTGGATACCTAAACAAACATAAACCTATTATGTCTTGTAGGTATGCTTGGAAACCACCAATGAGGAGGATAATGATTAGCATGTGAATAGTGAGTGTTCTAAACATATGACTAGAAATAATAAGCTATTTACATCCATTAAAGAAAAAGACGGTGGTACTATTACATTCGAAAATAATGCCAAAGGTAAGGAGATTAGCATTAGAATTATCGGTAACAAAGGATACCCCCTCATTGATAATGTTCTTTTGGTTGATGGATTCAAGCATAATCTATTAAGTATAAGTCAATTTTGTGATTAGAGTAATAAAGTCACTTTTGACTCTAAAGAATGCCTTATCACTACTTTAGTAGATGACAATGTAGTCTTTAAAAATGAAAAGCAGGGGAACATCTATATAATTGACTTAAACTATTTGGCTAACCAATTATTTAATTGTTTTGTGTCAATTAAAAATAAAAAAGGCTTCGACATAGAAGACTTGGTCATACAAGCATGAAGCTCCTCTAAGTCTACCAAAAGGAAAGCTAATTGAAGTTTTTCAAAGCTAAAATTCATTAAAGGAAAGACATGTGGACCTTGTCAAATGGGGAATAAACACCAAGCATCTTACAAATCAAAAAATTAAGTATATCTAGACCTTTTTAACTTATTCACATGGCCTTGCTTGGACCCACTAAGAATACTAGTTTGGGTGGAAAACATTTTGAATTTATTCTAATTGATGATTACTCTAGGTTCACTTATATTAGTTTCTTAGATCTTTTTCATGTTTTTAAAAGGTTTTCAAAAAGACTTCAAAATGAGAAATGTTACTTCATTTCTAGTACTAGAAGTGACAATGGAAAGGAATTACAAAGATGAGCTTTTTAAAAATTATTATTTAAAGAATGGGATTTCACACAACTTTTTGGCTCCTATAACACTACAACAAAATGGTGTTGCAGAGAAAAGAATAGAACATTGGTTAAGATGGCTAAAACTACCCTCAATGAGTATTCTCTTCTAAATTACTTTTAGGTAGAAGTCATTAATACCTTTTGTTATATTGTAAATAGAGCCTTTAAAAAACCCATTCTAAATAAAACCTCTTTTGATCTATCAAATGGAAGAAAGCCTGAGCTTTCATACTTTAGAATCTTCAGATGCAAATGCTACATCTTGAATACTAAGGACAATTTTGGAAATTTGACCTATAAATTTGATAAAGGCAGATTTTTGGTTTATTCCACCACTAGTAAGGCTTATAGGCTATTTAACAAAAAGTCCATGATAGCTAAAGAGTCCATGAATGTTATCTTTGATAAGTGTAGTAAGCTTGATCTTGGAAAAGGTTCTTTTATTGATGATCTTGTAGGTGATTTTTAGAAGCTTGAGCTCAACCTTACTCTAAAGGAAAGTGAAATTGAAGTTAAAGAGCAACAGCCACCTTAAAAGTTAGAACAAGTTCAACCTTAATAAGAGAAGAAGCAAGCTCAAGCACTTCCTAAGGATTATAGATACTCCAATAATCATCTAAAGGAGTTAATCATTAGTGAGACCTCAAAGGATATAAGTACCATAGCTCAACTTAATGTTTGACCGCCTGGGGTTTAGCCAAAACTAGTAGAATCTTACTTGTAATTTCATCCATTTATTGATCAACAGGGGATTGAAAGGACGTAAGTCTTTACATTAGTAATGACCCTAGGATATGGTACATATTTAGACTAATTGGGGATCTTTTTAGGCCTTAGATAATTCAAAGCCCTAAGTATAAAGTAATGGTTATCGAGGGACCAAACACAGGATAATACATTGGTATTATCCCTATAAGATATGAAGTCACCACCCAACTTTGGTCAAGATGAGAGTTTAGGGAAGGCAAAATCCAAACCTAAGCTAAGTCAATTAAAAGACCCATTTCGTCTTCACCCCATCAGAGATTGGGTTTAGAAATTGAGACAGCTTAGGTAATAGGTTAGGCAGCCCTTAAATTGCCCAAATATTAAGATCCAGCCTTCAGACATCTTTAGCTCGCTTTGAACATTTAATCGAGTTATTGACTAGTCTAATTAACTAGGCATGCCACTAATGCAATCAAGCCAATTAAGTCATCAATTCAAAAGGGAATAGGGTCATGCATCATGGTATAGGGATGATCATGCATATCCATATATCTATTCAAGCATAGTCATCTCAAGAGGTCATGCATCATGGTATAGGGATTATCATGCATATCCATACATCGATTCACAAATCCCTTTATCCTTAAGCATATGGGGTGATGGTCAAGACCAAATTCATAGTATAACCCAAGTAAGAACACCTACACCCAAAGTAAGAGAACAACTTAATTATCAAATAACTAAAGGAAACAAAGTAAATAAACAAAACAAATAGATAAAGTTACATTACCATGTCTCCTATATAAAAGTACCTAACTATGCATCTAAGTCCATAATGAACATACTCCCACATCACAAATCAGCAAGCAAAATAAGATATAAATAAATGAATCACAAACCATCAAAAGAGATAAACATGTAATGTGAGACACTTGGATGTTGTTTAATGGCCTAAGGTAAAAAATCATCACAAAAGGGATAATAAGATTAATGAACCATCCCTCTCATGGCTTATAAAGAGTTAGGCATGCAGAGACACTACCAACTATAAAAAAAAATGTTGGAATATGGCCAAAGTGTTATTCATATGCTTTAAACATAACATAAATAGAAGAATGGCTCTCAAGTTCCTTAAAACACTAAGTTCCTCCCTTGGTCATTGCCTTGAAATGACCAAAACAGAACTAAAATCATCATCAAATCAAAATAAAAAGAACACAAGCATTAGCATAATGTGAAACATGAAAACCACATCAAAACCCATAAAAAAAACTCCACTTTCTAAGTGAATAGGGATCCTACGCTATTAGGCCATATCCCATTATACCATTAAAGTCATAAAATATCATAAAAGGTAGTATTAAATGGGAGAAATTTGAGAAATAAGAGAAAAAGTTTCTAAAAACTAGTGTAGCAAAATAAGGTTATGTAGCCCAATTCTTAGGCTACATAGACTATATTTAAGTTTACACAACCCTAAGTTCTTAGATTTTTTAAAATAGAAAGAAAATAAAAAGATGAAGATGAAGCGATGGGGG
This sequence comes from Omphalea diandra, assembly GCA_949677035.1. Lineage (NCBI taxonomy): Eukaryota > Viridiplantae > Streptophyta > Magnoliopsida > Malpighiales > Euphorbiaceae > Omphalea > Omphalea diandra. The sequence goes on from CATIWR010082479.1 coordinate 10,441, forward strand.
TTTCTCTAGATTCTTTTAAGTGTTTTCTTGCCCTCAAAGGCTCACAAATTCAATATTTCCTCTAAGAATGCGATAAGTTATACAAAGTAAGAGACTAAAGCCTTACAAACTACCATAGGTATCAATGTGTTTTTAGTTAAGTGTTTGGTTTTTGGAGAAATAAAGTTTGTGAGTTGAAATTTTAGTAGAGTAGCATTAGGATTCTCCAAGCCTCTCCCTTCTTTTTAAGTGAGAGGTATTTATAAGTGATGGATATGTGCATAAAGCCAAAAAATAGTTATGGTAGTAGAGTGTCCATGTGTAATTACAGATAGGGAGTTGGATCTCTTAAAATTAGGGTTTGCATGTAGATCGTACAGCTAAGAATGGGTTGTACAACCATCTAGCAGGGCTATGAAGCCTTAGGGTTTTAGAGGGACTAGTTTCAAAAGGTTCCCCTATTAGGGTTTAAGGCAGGGCTGTACAACCGACAACCTTATTTTCTAAGTTGTACAACCTAGCTTCAGAAGCTATACAACCCATTAATCCTGATCGTTTTGACTTGGGTTTACTGGTAGGCTTGGTTTTTGGCTTTTCCAAGGTGTCTCAAGCCCTTTTCCTCTTCCTTTATTGATTTTCCCCTTATATTTTTAGGAATACACTCAGTGATTTTCATCGGGCTTTGCATCCTGAGGCCCAGAATTTGATGTTTACATAATACATTAGATAATAACCTTGCATTTGTTTCATAATTAGAGCAAAAGTTAATCAATGAGGCTCATGATGATGAGTGTTAGGTGATTACTATACAAGATGAACTCAATTAATTTAAGGGAAACAAGGTTTTGGAACTTGTTCCTATGCCAAAAAATCACCTTATTATAGGTTGAAATATGTGTTTAAGAACAAGTTAGATGAGAAAGGATGCATTACTAGAAATAAGTATAGATTGGTTGTCAAAGGGTATAACTAAGAGGAAGCCATAGACTCTGATAAAACATTTTCCCCCACTACAAGCAATGTTGTCAAAATCATGAGGTGACTCATATGATTTCATGAGTCAAACGCATGTGAAAGATTTAATGTATACATAAAATTGAATTTGTGGTAAAATTAGGGTGAAATCGAGTGTTGACTAGTTAAACTCATTAAAATTGTGTGTTGCTTCACAATTTTACCAAGTCCAGTTGACTCAATCAAAAATCCATATTTGTAACAAATGAGGCATTTTGATTAAAAGAAGAAAACATAAAGTAGTGAGAAATATATTCAGGAATTTTTTTAGTGATTTCTTTTTTTTATTTGAGAATTTCTCTTCCTTTTCAAAATTTTTTGATTTGGCATTTCTCTTCTTGTTCACTGCCCTATTTTTATACATTGTTGCTCTCGACTCTCTTCTTTTTTGCTAGTTTTGACTCTCTTTTCCATCACTTCTCTTTCTCAGCTCCTTCACTATTCTACTACTGCTTTAAGGACATAGCTTGACTTACTGCTTGTTGAATCAAGGTATGTAGTATTTCTTTCTCTTGTTCCTTGAATGGGATAACCATCATTTCATATTGATTATCTCTTTCTCTTATTTCTCGAATGGGATTCAGAATGGATGTCATGTCAATTCACTACCTTGATCAATTATTCTCGTTCCTTATTGAATTTTGCTTTATGAATTGAATTCTATGAACAGCTATGTAATCTGTATGACTTTTTATTATTGGATTTTGATTAGTAATGCTTTGTTATTTTTTATTTTTTATCTAAATTTTTGCCTTATTTTTATATTATTTGTCCTATATTTTTCTTTGAATTTTCTCCCTTTTCTATTACAAGAATACTCTATTTTCTCCCTTTTTCTATTCCTTGTTGCTCCACTTTCTGTTGCTGAGACTATACATTCATTGTTAATTGCCAATTGAGTAATCCTATAAGACTAAAATTGAAATAACTACTACTGTTGGGGTGTAAAGTTTTACACAAAAAAGGTCTTTTGAGTTAGCCTTGGACATCTTAAGTATACTGAGCAAATTGCAAAATAGTTTGGACTCCATACTTTGGAGTTAGTTTCCTCTCTTTGGACATCTTAGGTATCCTAAGCTCTCATGGACCAATTTTTGAGATAGAACTTATTCTATAACGACCCTTATGAAATGAAAGAGCTGTACTTTATTAATAATTATCAATCGTTCTTTTCATGATGGGATCATTATTTTGATGCCAAGTCAATATGTAAATAATTGTTAGAGTGAACTTTGGCTTGTAGATATTTGAGTTTCAGCTACCAATGTTGTATGGAAAGTTAAAAACCATAAACACCTAGAAAAAGAAAAAGAAAGACAATAGAAAAATGAAAAAGATGGTGCTCAAAGCAATTGTTCACTGTCTCGCATTAGGATACCACATCTTATCTATCACAAACTTATCTACTATTACGGTTTTTGCTTTTGGATTTGTCATTTGTTAATCTTCTCAACAATGCTTAATTTCTAAATATATGTTTTTTACATTCTCAATCTAGGCTGTAAATGATGCAAAGCCCCGATGGTGCTATGTCGGGTTTGTATTGTGGCTAGATATACTAGTGAACTTGTAATTTACTCATAGTCTAGGTAGTTATTGGTAACATAAATATGAACTTATTGTTTTGATTAGTGCATCACAAAAAACTCATAGTCAAAGAGTTGATATTCTTCTCCATCATATGTTGAGTGCAGAGCTGGGTCAAAAACAGTCTGTTGATCCATAAATCTTTAATTACTATAACTCCACTGTGTGAGTAAATTAAGTGTTAGCATCTCTCTCAAAGTTAAATTTTTTTCCTTTAAGGATTGAGTTGACTATTCTTTTTAAAATAGCACCTCGACAAGTGTTATGCAAGCACTATGATGTAATCCATTCATATTTGAATGAAGTCTTCTTGTTTTAGTTTTGGTTTCATAACATAATTCATCCTATTTAACTAGGCAAATATTAGAAGAACATCTGAGAAGTCAAAACATCTTATTTTTATACATTATTATTAAGAGAGTGGTTAAATCATATTTATTTTTTGTCTTAAAAAGTGATGGAATTCAAGATGTCTACTTGAAATTCTTCAAAGACTATGACTAAAAGAAAAAATGCAACTGGAAATATTCAGATTTCATATGGTAATATGGCATGGATTTGGATAAAAACTCAAAGAAAGTGTAGTAGATTTGTCTCTTTAAATGTTGGGAAGCGAGTTTAACAAATGGTATTGGATAGTAGATTTTGGAAAAATGTGGTTACTTATTTGAAGGCAACATGCACTCTTGTTAAAGTGCTTCGATTGGTGGATTAAAATGAGACAACAGCTATGGGTATCATTTATGAAGAAATGGTTTGTGCTAGAGAGAAATCAAGGATAATTTTAACAACATCAAAAAAACAAAATAAGTGCTTAATTATAATCTATGTATCTAAATTCTTGTTTTATTTTTTGCAACTATTCTTCATTATTTTAAATTTATATTGCCTTTAACAGATATTAGTTATGCCTTCTGTTTTTGTTTTTTCTAGCTATGAAGATATATTGAGCATTTTTTTATCAAAGATGGGAACTTTAACTCCATATACCATTGTATGTTATAACTTACTACTTAAATCCTAGAAATCATTATAGTCACAATTTTAAAGTCAATGCTGAGATCAAAATTGGGTTGTATCAATCCTTGGAGAAGATGGTTTCTTATCCAAAAGAAATATGTGAAGTGGACATGCAACTTAAGAGCTTCAAGGATGCAAAAGGCTTATTTGGGATTGAGGCTGCCAAGCTAGCAAAGGACAAAAAAGCACCAACAAAGTGGTGGGATTCTTATGGAGATGAGTGTCCCGAGTTGCAAAAAGTTTCTATTCGAGTGTTAAGCTTGACTTGTAGTTCTTCTGGATGTGAGAGAAATTTGAGTGCATTCAAGCAGGTAATAAATAAATTTGTTTATTATACTTTCTCCCTTTCTTTATTTGCTCTTTTTAAAAGTTGCTTACAAAAGTTTATGTAACTTGTTATATAGGTTCTCACTAAGAGAAGAAATTGTTCACATGATAAGAAAATGAATGACTTGGTATTTTTGATATACGACTTGAAGTTAAAGGATAGACAAGCTAAAAGGGATCATCATTTATGTGACTTAGAAGATTTATCTTTTAATGATGTGTGGATAGTTGAAGAACCTAACTTTGATGTTTCAAGAAATAAAGATTGGTTAGGTGTTTTGGATGGTGCAATAGAAAAGGATGAAATTGATAATTTGGAAATTCATGAAGGTGGAGATGATATTAATGTTATTAGTGATGAAAATAAGCAATCATTGGAGACTCCAATGGATGTGGAATTCATTACCAATTATGTCATTATTAATGATAATATTTGTGAAAAATACTAATAATGAGTTTTTTAGTGACAATGAATTTGAAAATGATGGAGATGGAAATAGCAATGATGTTGATGCTGATGAAGATGAAAGGGGTTGATTTGAATAAGAATGTTGATGGCCTTTTTTAAATGCTATATTTTATTTCATATAATATTTATTTGTACATTTTGTATTATTAACTTAAATGTGTAATGGATTTGAACTAATTTCTTTTACGTATTTTAATGATATGATATGGAGTATGAACTTGAATCTCTTTATGAACATGTTCTCTTATGATTTTTTTAATGTAATATTATGTGTATTAAATTTTAAAATATCTTATTTATATTTTTATATATGCATAATTATATTTTAAATGGTATTTTGTTATGTTGTAAAATCTTACGATTTTACGATCCAATTTTACAATTCTGATTGTAAGGCTGTCTACCAATTTTAGGGTAAAAAAATGAGTTTGACAATCTTGGTTGCAACGTTAAAGGACATTAGAATTCTTTTAGTATATGCATGTCATATGAATTTTAAGCTTTCTTCAAATGGATGTTAAAAGTGCATTGTTAAATGGTTTTATTAAGGATGAAGTTTATGTTGAACAACCTCACGGTTTTGAATCATATGACTTGCCTAACCATGTTTAAAAGAACTAAGTAAGGCTTTATATGGTTAAAAACGAGCTCCTAAAGTTTGGTAAGAAAGGCTTAGTTCATTTCTCTTAAAATATGATTTTGAAAAAGGCAAGAGTGATATACTGCATTATTTGTTAATAGGAATGACAAGGACACTTTAATTGATCATATTTATGCTGATGAAATTATATTTGGTGTTCCTAATGAATCTTTTTTCCAATAATTTGCTAAATGTATGACTAGGAAATTTAAGATGAGCATGATGAGAGAGCTCAAAATTTTCCTTGGACTTTGTTGGCCCTACTACGCCAAGAAGGAGGGGTAGAATTGGTGGCAAATTTGAACTTTTGATTTAGAGAAAACTTACAAAAATGAAAGATTGGAGAAAGGGGTAGGAGAAGAATGAACACAAGAGTTTTATAGTGGTTTGAAGGGGTAGGAGAAGAATGAACACAAGAGTTTTATAGTGGTTCGGGTATTAACCAACCCTACATCCACTCCCCAATTCTTAGCAATTGGGTATTTCACTCAATCCAAATGGTGTTTCCAAGCTCACACCAAACCTTTACAACTTGTGTTTTCTAGGATCACACAAAAACCTCTTACAAGTGTTACAAGCTCACACTTAAAACCTCTTACAAGTGTTTTCAAGGCTCATACTAAAACCTATACAAGAGTTTTCTAAACAAGGGTTAACTCTCAAACCCAACCCAAAAAGGTGTTTAAAGCTCACACCAAACTATATACAAAGGAATAAAGAATTAAGGATGAAAATTAACTTAGCAAGAGTTTTGGGTGTTTTTAAGGCTCACACTAAAACCTATACGAGAGTTTTCTAAATAAGGGCCAACTCTCAAACCCAACCTAAAAAGGTGTTTAAAGCTCACACCAAACTATATACAAAGGAATAAAGAATTAAATATAAGAATTAACTTAGCAAGAGTTTTGGCATATATCAAATGGTTATCCTCTTACATTTAAGTCCATTTGGTGGTGTATTTATATGCAATAACCACCAAAGAGACGTTATAAATAAACTATGTCCAAATCTCTAAGTTGTGCTAGACATATCTTGCATTAAGTGCTCGTCAGATGAAATTCGTGGTCGAGACTGAATTTATGATCGCTATTTTTAAATTGTGTCTAACGACTAGTCCACGTGGCATGAAACCATTGGTCTTTCCAAAAACTAGGCGTTGGATCTTTCTAACGGATCTTAAACTTCGCGGTCACTATTTTCCTTGTCAAACGCGATTGTCACCATGAAATTGTATGTCTAACATGGAGATGTTGTTTTTGAAATTTGCGGTCGCTACTGAAATTCACGATCACTAATTTTGAATCTCAACAGCTACAACTACTTTTTTGAAATTTGTGATCACTAATTTCAAAGGCAGATTTTCATACTTGGAGTTTCTTGCTTCTAATCACTTCTATTTAACTCCTAATGAGATTCTATCTTAATATCTGCAAAACAACAGTTACAATTGATATTAGAACCTTTCAATCTACATTGTTAAGATCAAAAGAGAGTCTTGACTTAGGTTTGAATAACCTAATCCAATAGACTTAAAATCAAACAAAGCAATAAGGCATCTTCATTAACCAATCCAAATATGCAAATGAACTACTTAAAAGATTTGGAATGGAAGGATGCAAGATTGCAAAAGCACTAATAAGTGCATTAATCAAACTTGATAAGGATGAATTAGGCAAGCCTATTGATGAGAAAAGGTATAGAGATATGATTGGCTCTCTACTCTTCCTTACCACTTTGAGACCCGATATCATGTGTAGTGTTTGCTTGTTTGCACATTTTCAATCTTATCCTAAGGAATCACATTTAAATGTGGTTAAAAAAATTTTAAACTATTTGAATGACACTTTTCATTTAGGATTATGATATCCTAGGAATTCATCTTTTAGTATTCTTAGGTATTTGGATGCGGATTATGTCAGTAGCTTAAGAAAGAGCACTTCTAAAGCTTGCCAATTTATCAGTGAGTGTTTAGTTTCTTGGTTTAGCAAGAAGCAAGTTTTGGTTGCCTTATCCACTACTAAATTAAAATATGTGGTGATGGATTATTATTGCACCCAAGTTCTTTAGATAAAGCAACAATTGAATGATTATGGCAAAGATGTTGGTTACATTCCCATCAAATATGACAACACTAGTATGATCAATCTTTCAAGGAATCTCATTCAATACGCAAGGAGTAAACACATTGATATTAGACATCATTTTCTTAGAGACCATGTACAAAATGGCAGTCTAGTGTTAGAATTCATTAATATTCATAATCAATTAGTCGATACCTTCATTAGACCCCTTAATGAAGAATGAATGAACTTCATCAAGAAGAAAGTAGAGATGTTTGATGGAAGTTGTCTAGGGTGAGAATAGGTCTCATTGCTTGCATATATAATTGCTTGATTAAGTTCTTTGATGTGTTTATTTATTAAGATGATGTAATGTTGAGATGAATTAATTCAACTTACAATTAAGTTTCCCCATATTCAAGTGCTTGAATTAATCATCTATATATCAATATGGTCACTTGATAGTTAAGCCATTTCTAAATTCTTCATTTTAAACTTATTGTAGCTCATGATCGAAATTATAATAATTTACAATCAAGATTTATAGGACACAATAGTTTCAAAACCTTTTAAAATTTGCATTCGTGATTTTCTATAGCCCCAATGAAATTTTAAATTTTCTCAAAAATTCAGTCATTTTCTTGGCACTTTTCTGAGAAATTTTTTACTGTTAAACATTTTTCATATATAGCAATCGTGACATGTATAAAATAGTCAACTTTTTCGTAAATAATTACGTCAACACCTATAATGGTCACGACTTATTTATAAATGCTGGGTAATAACCATTCATCTCCCAAATGGTGCAATTATTACATTAAATGCAAAAATAGCTATTTTTATACATTTTACTCTCCATTTCTACTTATTTAAACCCTAAAATCTAATTCTTTCACTTTTTACTCTCTTCCTCTTTGTTGTCCCTAGGCACCAAGAAGGGGGGTTGAATTGGTGTATAAAATTTAAAATAAAGATGAGGAGAAGAAAAAAGAATAGTAAGGACTTAAAGATTTTATAGTGGTTCGGGCAAAACAATCCCTACGTCCACTCCCCAATCTCTCAATTGGGTATTTTACTAAGTCAATGGTGTCTTTCAAGCTCACACCCAACTTACTACAACTTGTGTTTTAATGGCTAACACACAACCTTACAACAAAGTGTTTTCTAGGCTAACACAAAACCTCACTCAAGTGTTTTGGCAGGCTAACACTAAAACCTTTTCCTAAAGTGTTTTGGTAGGCTAACATAAAACCTTTACAAACTGGTGTTTATTGCTCACACCTAACAAATGTAAAGAAGATGAAGAAAGTGAGTAGCAAAGACTTCAAGAGCTTTCAATGCTTGTAATAAAATTGTTAGCAACATTCTTCATGGCTGTTTGGTGGGGTATTTATAGCCAAACATCTTCAAAGAGACATTGCAGATCATAGCTCATTAAATCCTTGAGACATACTTGACAGATTCTGCATTTAATGCTTGTCAGGATGAAATCGCGGTCGCTACTGCCTTTCGCGGTCGCGAAATCTAAATTCTTCAAGAGAAACCCCGTTTATTTCTAACGGCTAGTCCACGTGGCATCTTCTTATTTGTTTACACAGAAAATATAGCCGTTGTCATTTACCTACTTTCAGAAGTCGTGGTCGCGAGATTTTCTTGCACAGGGCGCTACTAACACCGCGATTTCAACTGCCAAAAACGGTAACTTTCTTCCACAAGGTTCGCGGTCGCTACAAGCAAGATGCCTTCGCGATTTTTGACTTCCAACAATTTCATTGGACACTTGTCAGGCTGTGGTTGTGAACTTGCTTCCCTTTTGAATTTCTTTGAAATTC
>CATIWR010082493.1:0-22818 GCA_949677035.1 Omphalea diandra
ATGAAGGCACTACTCTTGTCAAGTCAAGCCGTTTAGAGATGTATGTCATCGAATGGGAACTCTTCATGATGAAGGACAATGAGACCATCACAGAAATGACCAACAGACTCTTGTCCATTGTCTCTAACATGAAGAAGTTCCGAAGAGTTCTCACCATTTATAAGGTAAACACCAAAATCCTTAAAACTCTTGCACTTGACAAATTTGGTGCTAGAATGTGCAGCATACAAGAATCCAATCTGAAGATTAGAAAGGTCCCAACTAATGTGCTAATAGGCAAACTCTTGACTCATGAGTTGGCCTTGCAAAAGGATGAGCAAATGAAGAAGTTAAGGGGCCAAAGAGAAAAACCTGAAAAGAGAACCATGGCTCTCAAAGCATCAACAAAGGAGAAGAAAGTATACACTTCCTCAAGTGATGAAGATAGTGATAAAGAGGAAGAAGAGCTAGTAATGCTTTCTAGAAAAACAAAAGAGTTGATAAGAAGAAGAAAGGAGAGAAAAGTCTACAAGAAAACTGCCTCAAGTCCAAAAGGAAGATCAAACGATGTCACATTTTATGAACATGGCAAACAAGGGCACATGAAGCATGATTGTCCCAAAATGAAGAAGAAGAAGAAGAGATGGCACAAAGAAAAGAAGAGAAGCTTCTCAGCCACTTGGGATGATAGCTCAAGTGAGGAAGAAGAAGAAGGAGAAGTGGCTAACATATGCTTCATGGCACAAAAGGACTCAACACAAGAGGTAAGTACTTCTTCCTATTCAAATTCTGATTATGAAATAGATGAGATAGATAAAGAGCTTTTAGAAGCTCTAACCATAAGGTGTGACAAGTATAAGTCACAAGTAAAGACCTATAGGAAGAAGTGCTCAAGATTAGAAGATGAATACAAGACTCTAAATGAGCTTGTAAACGAATTGAGGACTTCTAATGAAGAACTCAAAAATTCTATAAAAAGACTATTTACATCATGTTCTTCCTTAGTCTCACTTAGAAAGGAGAATGACACTTTTAAAGGAGAAGTCATTGAGCTTAGAAGCTCAATCTCAAAATTTCACAAAGGAAAAAAGGCCTTAAACACCCTAATTGTGTCACAAAGACCACCTCTAGTTAGGTATGGTCTAGGCTTTAATGGAGCCTCCTCATCATCTCAAACTACATTTATTAGAGCTTCATAACCTCAAACCTTAAGCTTTGAGGTAATTAGGAAGAAAAGTGCTCCTAGCACTAAGCCTTTTATGCCTAAGGGCAAAAGGAAGGCTCCCCAAAGCTCTAGAGTCAAGACTCAAAGAGCTAACCATGCCTACATTTACAATAAAAAACATGGTCATCCTCATAAAAAATCTTCTACTCCTACTCATCATACATGTTCATGCATGCATTCACATGACCATGGTATGAGAAGGCCCCCCTACTCATACTAAATATGTGCAAAGGAGAAAGGCTAACAAGTCTAAACTCCAATGCCATTATTGTATGAAATATGGGCATTTCAACTTCCTTTGTTTCATTAGGATGGCTCACATAAAGTTTGAAGATCCTTCAATTTCTAACCCCCTAGGACCCAAGTATGCTTGGGTACCTAAAAAAAGGTAACTCACTTTTATTATGTAGGGAAGTATGGCAACCACCAAATTAAGCAATTGGCATGTGGATAGTAGATGTTCCAAGCACATGATTGGAAATAAAAGACTATTCACATCACTAAAAGAGAAAGAATGTGGGAATGTCACATTTGGTAATAATGCCAAGGGTAAGGTCATTGGCATTGGAACGATAGCAATGAAGCATGGTTGTGGCATAAAAGACTTGGGCATGCAAGCATGGAACTTCTTCAAAGTCTCTCTGAAGGAGAACTAGTAGAAGGGCTTCCCAAGATAAACTTCTCCAAAGACAAGACATGTGGTCCTTGCCAAATGGGGAAACAACATCATGCCTCACATAAAGCCAAAAAGGTTGTAAGTTCATATAGACATCTTCAACTTATTTATATGGACTTGATAGTACCTACTAGAAGTGCTAGCCTAGGTGGAAAACATTATGCACTAGTCCTAGTTAATGATTACTCTAGAATTACATGGATATCCTTCTTAGTTCATAAGAATGATTCATCTGATGCTATTAAAAGTTTTGCAAAAAGAGTTCAAAATGAAAAAGGTTACTTCATTTCTTCTATTAAAAGTGACCATGGAAAAGAATTTCAAAATGAATCTTTTGAAAACTATTGTTTAGAGAATAAAGTTTTTCATAATTTTTTAACTCCTAGAACACCACAACAAAATGGTATTGTAGAGAGAAAAAATAGAACTTTGGTAGAAATGGCTAGGACAATGCTCAATGAGTACTCATTACCTAATTACTTTTGGGTCGAAGCCATTAATACCTTTTGTTATATTGCAAATAGAGTTTTCAAAAGACCCATTCTCAATAAAACATCTTATGAGCTATGGAATGGTAGAAAACCCAAGATATCATACCTTAGAGTATTTAGATGTAAGTGCTACATTTTGAACACCAAGGATAATCTTGGGAAATTTGAATAAAAAACCAACGAAGGTATCTTCTTGGGATATTCCATTACTAGCAAAGCATTTAGGGTCTTTAATAAACGTTCAATGGTAGTTGAAAAGTCTATGAATGTTGTATTTGATGAATCTAGTAAGCTTGATCTTGGGAAAGGTACTTTTATTGATAACTTTGTAGGTGAACTTGAAAAGATGGACTTGGAAGATCCTACAAGAAAATATGAAGGTATCTCATCAAAAGTGGATGAAGACCAACAACATCAACAACAAGAAGAGCCAAGACAAGAACTACCTAAAGATTGAAGATTCTCCAAGTATCATCCCAAATACTTGATCATTGGTGATACATCAAAGGATGTAAGTACTAGATATCAATTTCATCATTTATATAATAATCTTGCTTTTGTTTCTCAACTTGAGCTAAAATCGTTAGGTGAAGCTCTTAATAATGAGAGTTGGGTACTTTCTATGCAAGAAGAACTCAACCAATTTGAGATAAATAAAGTATGGGAACTTGTCCTTAGGCCTAAGGAATAACCAATTATAGGTTGTAAGTGGGTGTTTAGGAATAAGTTAGATGAGCTAGAGATCATCACTAGAAACAAGGCTAGATTGGTTGCTAAAGGGTACAACTAAGAGGAAGGCATAGACTATGATGAAACCTTTGCCCCCGTAGCAAGGTTAGAGGCCATTAGGATTCTTTTAGCATTTGCATGTCATATGAACTTCAAACTTTTTCAAATGGATGTAAAAAGTGCTTTCTTAAATGGTATCATTGAGGAGGAAGTTTATGTAGAACAACCTCTCAGTTTTGAATCATACTGTTTTCCTAACCATGTTTTTAAACTAAACAAAGCCTTATATGGTTTAAAACAAGTTCCAAGAGCTTGGTATGAAAGGCTTAGTTTATTTCTTTTGCAAAATGAGTTTGAAAAAGGGAAGGTTGACACCGCACTATTTGTGAAAAAGCACAATCATGACACTTTAATTGTCTAAATCTATGTTGATGATATTATCTTTGGCATTACTAATGAATCTTTTTTTGATGAATTTGCTAAGTGTATGACTAGGGAATTCGAAATGAGCATGATGGGAGAGCTCAAATTCTTTCTTGGTCTACAAATAAAGCAATCCAAAGAAGGGATCTTCATCAACCAATCCAAATACAGAAGAGAAATGCTCAAGAAATTTGGCATGGAAGGTTGCAAGGTAGCTAAAACTCCAATAAGTAGTACCATCAAACTAGACAAAGACGAATCGGGTAAGGCGGTAGATGAAAAAAGATATCGAGGTATGATCGGATCTCTACTCTATCTTACTGCTTTTAGGCCAGATATATTGTTTAGTGTTTACATATGTGCTAGATTTCAATCTTCTCATAGGGAATCTCATTTAAATGCAGTTAAGAGAATTTTCAAATACTTATATGGCACAATTCACTTAGGACTTTGGTATCCTAGGAACTCTTCCTTTAGCCTAGTAGGATATTCAAATGCGGATCACGCAGGAAGTCTTTTAGATAGAAAAAGCACTTCTAGGACTTGCCAATTTATAGGAGAATGTTTAGTCTCTTAGTTTAGTAAGAAGCAAGTATAGGTTGCCTTATCCACCGCAGAAGCCGAGTATGTGGCTGCTAGTTATTATTGCACCCAAGTTTTATGGATGAAATAACAATTAAAGGACTTTGGTAAAATAAATGATCACATTCCTATCAAATGTGATAATACAAGTGTTATTAATCTCTATAGGAATCACATCCAACACTCTAAGAGTAAGCATATTGATATTAGGCATCACTTTCTTAGGGATCATGTCCAAAAAGGAGATGTTGTGTTGGAATTTATTGACACAATTCATTAACTTACAGACATTTTCATTAAACCTCTCAATGAAGAAAGGCTAAACTTCATCAAGAGAGAGTTAGGGATGTTTGATGGAAATTCCCTAAAGTGAAAAAATCTTGATCTTAAAAATATTTGTTTTGTTTGGATGATATTTGTTTGAATATGATTATTGTGTGTTTTTGTTTAGATGTCTTAATTTTGGATGGCAATTGTGAACTTCTATGAAAAATTGCACAAATTAAGCATCAAAATATTAAAGTGGATCACAATCTTTGAAATCTTATCTTTATCTTTGCTGACTTATAATTTGCGGTCGCTATTCTTGTTCACGGTCGTAAACTTTAAGTCAAACTCTGCCGGCTGACAAATGTCAAATCGCAGTCACAAAAATTGCTCTACACCGCGAATTTTGGTCAGTCTTTCAAAAATATGACCATTGACGCGTTGTTTCCTGAGGAAAATTTATCCGTTACTTATATTTTCTGAAATTCGCGGTCGCGACTTCTTATTTCGCGGACGCGAATTACAGTAACCGCTTAGGCAATTAAATGATTTGATTGCCATCCATTTCCAACTCTTCATTTAATCCATTTCTAGTTGTTTATAGCCGTTGGATGTCTCTTCATAGCCTATATAAACTCTCTCAACAGTGCTTTTCATCACAACTTCAAATCTCAAACTTTCAAATCTCCAATTCTCTAAATCTCTCAAATTCTCTCAAGTTCTTCATGGCACCAAAAAAATCTTCTAGAGCTGAGAAAGGCAAGGGTATAGCACAACCCTCTGCCCCTCCTTCCTTCATCTACATGAAGGGAGTAACCCGTGAAGAAAATGAGAGATATAAGGCAAACCTTTCCAAAGTCATCGTACCTAATAAGATACCCTCCACCTTTCTAATTGAGACTCTTGGCATCCACAACGAAATTCGAGCATTCCTGTCCAACCTTGGCTAGAATGAGTTCATTTTTAGAGATAAACCGGTGTATGAGGAGATAGTATGAGAATTCATACGCACAGTTCAACTGAGCCATAAAGCGGAATCTCCTGTCGGGCAATACTGTCTATTCTTTCGCGCTTTTGGGGATTCATACTTCATCACCTTTAAGCAACTGTCCTCCATCTTCAACCTTCAAATCGGTGAGCACATTACATTTATTATTTCGGCTCTCGATGTTATATATTCAGAGTTTTGGGCAGAAGTTTTGATCGAAGAGAGACACGACCCAAGATCCTCTCTTGCAAAGCACATGAAGACTTTGCCCTTGTGGATTCTTCACTGCATCATCACTTTCTCCATCAATGTGAGGGGTGATGGGAATGAGAAGGTCTCACAAAAAGATCTTGCATTCCTCTTCTGTCTTGTAAAGAACCAACTGCTCCAAACTGGACGTTATCTCATGGATCAACTGATCCACATGAGCATAAAGTTAAAGAGTCATTTCTGCTCCCCTCTCACGTCACCGCAATCTATCGATTTGTGGGAGCACTTGATGAGGATAAGGAGAAGCTACTTATTAAGAAGTATCTACCCTCTCAGAACTTTTTGGACCTCACCTACCTCATCAATGCTAAAGCAATTCATCTAAATTCCTACGTATACCTTCTTGGCGCTTTTGGGGCTAAGTGTATGGAGAGCTTGCAAGCTTTCAAGTGGAAGCCTCTACGTCTTGAAGAAGTTTCTCCCTCTACTCCTCTACCACCTAAGCCTAAGTCTAAAGTATCCCTCTCCACCATCAACAACAAGCTTAATAAGCTTATACAGATGATGAAGAGACGATCTCTATTCCTCTCCCACCTCCACAGCGATATGGTGGATCTTTAAGAGAAACTCGGAGTTCCACCTTGCCATCTCCCCAACTTTACGACTTTCAAAGATACATAAGATGGGAATGAAGGTGTGGAAGACAGAGATGAGGTTGATGGTGGCCTCCAAGAGCATGAGGATGACTCTTCTAGATATGACAGTGATTCTCCAGTCCTTTAGATTTTAGGTTTCTCTGTGTACTTTTTCTTTTCTTAGTTTACTTTTTGTAATAGAAAACTTTGTGATCCCACATTTGGTATATCTATAAAAGTTTGATCTTTTTTTGCATATCTTTGTGTTGAGCAATTACTTTTATCTTTATGATTAATGTTTGCTCCTTACATGTTTTTGCTTCATACTTATTCTTATGCTCCTTAATAATTTATGCCTTAAATTTCTCTTTAATCATCTTTCATCTTATCTAACCTTTTTTATCTTGCCAAAGGGGGAGAGATAAGATAAGATAAGATACGAGTGAAAAATTATCCAAAAGAGAGATAACTAATTAAGGGGGAGTGAGTGCATAAGTTGAGGGGGATCAACTAAGAAGCAACTTAACTTCACACTTAGAAATCTTTGCTAAGCATCTTAAGTGATCATCAATTCTAAGTATGATTCAATTTTACTTTTCTACACTTATTTTTCACTTTCGATCAATCCAAGTTGTCAAAATCAAAAAGGGAGAGATTGTTGGACTAGGATGGTTAATCCTAAGTTTAGAACCTCTTTTGATCTTGACAAAGGAGATTGATCATCACTAATATTTCAAATAAGTGTTGATTTTGTAGAAATAGATAAATCTCTCAAGAAGAGATAAAAGGAGTTATTAAACTCCAAAGTAACATGTAAATTACGACCACAATCCAGGATTCACGATCGCAACTCATGTTAAAAAATGTTGAAGATCAGGCAGGCGAAATCGTAGAGCCATTCTCAGCCGCGACCTATGAAAAAGAAGGAGCCCAATTGTGACAATGGAATTCACAGTCTGTGTCACGCTGGAATCGTAACCGCGACTTTTAAAAACTCTCAGATAAGAATCAAGTTCACAATTAGAGCTTGACAAGTGTCCAAAGAAGCTGTTGGAAGACAAAAATTGTGAATGGTACATGTTGGTAGCGACCATGAATTATGACAGTAAAAATTGCAAGATTTGGCAGGCTGTTTCGCAGTCACAGTCGCGGTCTATACAAGTGAAGTTGCGACCACTATTTTTGTTGGCTGAAGAAACACAACGACAATATTTTCCTAAAGAACCAGTAGGAAGCTGACACATGGACTAGCCGTTAGACACAAACGGGATTTTTCGCCATAACTTTTGGCTTCCATAAGGAAATTTGGAAATCGCGACCGTGAAGCATTAGTAGTAACCATGATTTCATCCTGACAAGCAATTAATGCAGAATCTGCCTAGCATGTCTCAAGGATTTGGTAAGCTATGATCTGTAACGTCTCTTTGGTGTATTTTTGGTATACATACACCACCAAACAACCATGAATAAGGTTGCTAAGAAATTTATTACAAGTGATTAAAGCTCTCAATCTTTGCTACTCATTTTCTTCAATTTTCTTTATGAAATTGTAAGTGTTAGGTGTAAGCATTAAACACCAAGTTGTAAGGTTATAGTGTAATCCTGCAAAAACACTCTAAGATAGGTTTAAGTGTAAGCCAAATGAAACACTAGAATGAGGTTGTATGTTAGCCTAAAAACACATTATTGTAAGGTTGTGTGTGAGCCATCAAAACACAAGTTGTACAAGTTAGGTGTGAGCTTGAAAACACCTTGAGATAGTGAAATACCCAATTAGTCAATTGGGGAGTGGATGTAGGGTCGATTATACTAGAACTACTATAAATCAGCTGTCTCCATTCTATTGATTTTTCTTCCCTTCTTCTTTGTTCTTGAAATTTTTTATAGACCAATTCAACCTCCCCTCCCCTTTCTTGGTGCCAAGGGACAACACTTGTTTTTGACTTTCTCAGGCACACGTCCATATGCACAACCATATGTCATGCCCCAAATCTAAGGGTCATGACTGGTGTGAAGCTAAGGCCTTGGTCTTAATCTCACTAGCCTACATGTACATTTAAATTAAGAAAAATATAAAATTTCAAGTAGCAAAAGTGTAATACAGTAATAAAAATATTCATTTTAAAATGTTTTTAATGTATAAATGATAACTTGTTAAATATAATGTATTAATTAGTATACAATGTGCTAAATCCATATGTTTAGAATAAATAAATTATGCTCAAGATCTACAAGGATCATCTATTGAAGATAAGAATAATAATCTAATTAAAAATAAATAATACTAAAGGGAACTACATTTATAGACATCAATAGCTCGACCTAGAGAAATAGTTGCTTCACTTGGTATTAGACAAGACCTACAAAATTGAATTATGAAAGGATGAGCATAATCGCGACTTAGTAAGACATTATATGAGGCGAAACCTCTTATGAAGTTTATGAAAAATAATACATAAATAATAATAATAACACATAAATGTATCACATGATTAGGTTTTAGTAAACATCATAAATCACTTACAAGTACAAATTAAATAAATTAAGAATGACAATTAGCTTAACTAAATCTCATATATGTGGAAGACTAAGACAAAACCAATTAGGTAATCCATATAAGGTTTTGTTGCCAACATATAACATATAAGATTTTGTAGCCAACATATAACATATAGGGCTTTATAGTAAACATTTATCATGTAGGGCCTTGTAGCCAACATATAACATATAGGATTTGGTAGCCAACATATAACATATGGCTTTATAGGGTTTTGTAGCAAACATATAACATATAGGGCTTGGCAGCCAATATTTAACATATGGGGGTCGATAGCCAACATTTACATATACAATTAAGATGACTACGGGATATACACCAAATCATCCTCCACAAACCTATATCCATATACATATGAACCTATAACCCAGGTGCAACATGGGGTTCAAATCCTTGTCTTTCCCAATACAACACATAACAACAATCACATTACATAAAATAAATAATTTTTAACAAATACATTAAACACAAATATGCACATATAACACTTGCAATTGTTCCTCGATTTCCAGGCATATAAGCGAATATGCATATAAATCTAATTATATAGTCAATTATTTATTTTTAATTTAAGTATACTCATATAATTCCTCACATGAACATAATCACCAATGTACAACTCACATAAGTCGATTCACCACCGATAACACCACCTATACCATCACATGATTACATTTAATAACATGTAATTAACACATAAAATTTAAATTATAATCTTAAATCTGTAAATGTAAATATATTTAAAATTTTTCATTAACTAATATATTTTAATTATAAATTGGTAAGCTAATAATTTAAGTTATAATTTTATTTCTAAAATTATTAACCACAAATATTACATCATAACACATCCAAAATATTTTCAATCTCAATCCAAATAACTTACATATAAATTAAAAATAATCTAACCAACTTATATAGAAGTTAAAAGTTTAATTCTATAAGATTTGTCTCTCATATATTCAATACTATAAATTATCCCAGCTATTAGTCCATATTGGACATCATATAAAATTCTACCAAGATAAATAATTTAGGAGTTCTAAAAATTATATATCACTCCAAATATATCTCAGATATTTCATATAAAATTTCATATCTAAATAGATTCATATACTATTTTTAATTATAACTTCAAATAGGTTATCTTACTTGATAGTTTTTACATGACAATAGATATATATTGACTGTAAACTAATACCTCTGATACTCCAAAAATTCTAAAAAATGCTATATCAAATGAAACATATTAAAGATATTCCATATAAATTTTGAGACCAAATTAATATTATTTACTATTTCAAATTATATCCTTAAATGGGCTATCCTGCTTAAAGACTTCACTGTATATCAATCCTAAACAGCCTTAAAGTGATATATTAAATATTCAAAAATGATAAAAATTTTATCTATCATACTAGATACATCCAAAATATTTGACATAAAATTTGAGATCAAAATAATATTTTTACTATTTTAAAAAAATTATTTTTTATAGTTATACTGCACAGGTCTATAGTTAATCAGTCTATGAACATAGCTCAATAAGTATTTTTTTTTTAAACATTGGATCAATCTCAAATTTTAAATTATTAAACTAGACACTTTGATCATCAACATATGAAAAGAGCAATAGTAAATAATTTCTCTAGCTCGATATATAAATTTTCTAAATTCTTACTAAAATTTGTAACTCTAAAAGGATTCTAATCATCAAATATATTTATATAAATCACTCAATTATTTATGATTACCTCTATAAGTGACTAAATCACCATCACATATTAGAATTAACTCCAACAAAAAAACTCCAATTTAAATTTGAATACAAACATAATTGAAATTGAAAATCACTTATAATAAAATTAATTGATTTACTTAATTTCAATAATCAAAATTAAACCAAAATAATCTAAAATAAAATATATAAATATGAACATAAATGAAATTGACTTATCTCTAAATAAAACTTCCAAGGAATTAGTGAAGAACTTCAAGAAACCATTAATATATAGGCCACCTAATTTTTTGCTTTTTTTCCTGTCTTTTTCTTTATCATAAAATTACTTAAATACCCTCAACTAAATATGTATCAACATTATACTCAAAAATACTATCATCATTTCTAGATATCACATATCATATCTAAAACCTCAAATTATACTTCTAACTCAATTATAAATCAAAATAATTTAGAAAAATACCCTTAATGTCTAAATCATCTAAATTATCGTTATGAAAAATCCAAGATGTTACACCATGCCTTTTTGTGATCCCTCAAGTATGCACATATCTTCTAGCCATGTCATGGTCTCAATTGTTTGCCTTGTAGGAGAATGGTTGTGTCTACAGGTAACACAACTGTGTTTAGATGCAACCTATTTTTTTACCTTGAATATGGTTGAATTAGCTTATGCACAAAATGTAAAAGATGAAACACTTACTCTCATCATTTGGAGGTCTATAGAGGGGGTTATGCCCAAAATACCAAGTAATATTTAAACCTAAGATTTAGATTGTCTTTTCTTGGTTTTTAGCTTTTTTATCCTTTTTAACATTATAAAACACAAATTTACTTTCTTTAATCCTTTTCAGATGAAAAATTAACATAATATAATCAATATTTAGAAGGAATTAGTTATGTAATATATATAAATTATGCACTAAACACTCACTTATTATCTTCTCTCATTCAACGTATTCTTTAAACTCACCTTATAGAATAACTATAAGAGGATAGTAGTCAAAATAATATAATGCACAAGTGTGTGTGGATATCGTCCCACAGACACAAAGGTAATAAGCATTGAAATATGATTATTTTATTTTTATCTAGATACCAAATATTTGAGATGATATATAGACTACTCATGCAATAAAAATAAACTAAACTAACAATTGAATAACAAAAAGACAAAAACAATCAAGAAAGAAAACCTTATGATAAAACACATAAGACATTTGATCTCATTAATGGGAAATCATGAAATCATTAATCATTAAATGATATATTGAATTAAGAGTTGCAATTATCAATTGTCTCTCCAGTAATTAAGTCCTCTCTCTCGAGTAGTTGCTTAATTTGTAACCATTTTTCCATATCCATCTCATAATGCAAACTAGAAATGCATTATCTCATTAGTTTCAGTAATGCTTTAAATGATAGTAATATGTTAAGTGAGTATCTGTACTTGTCAGTTAACCTAAGGGAAATAATTCTAGGTATATTTCAATTTATAATCTCTCGATCTATAAAAAAATACAAATAATGTAATTGGTGATAAAGTAATCATAAGCATTAAGATCAAGAATCATTTACTTGCAATAGAACAAAATCCTAACATAGTCATTAAAATCATAAATCAATTAATCATTATCCATGGCTATATCAAATCAAAGATATAGCCTAACATACTAACAAAATAATAAAAATCCAAAAGCAATAATATCATCTTAATAAAGAAAATAAGAAATAAGAGAAGGAAAGATGAAATCTCCCAATTGTCTTTATAGATATTCTTTTTTTCTTCTTATTCTTCTTCTAAGATCTAATGATCTTTTAAACTCTTACACTTGATCTTCCATTGAAGCTTGTTTCTCCTTGTTTTCTTCTTTCAAAATGCCTCTTTTAAGCATTCAAAAGGTATTTTTTTTCTCTTCCAACCTCTATTTAGAAAACCCTAGGCGTTGGCTTTAAATACTCTTTAAAAGTGTTAAAACATAAGCCATAAAGTATGTCACGATGCATTTAGGTCAACACTGATGATCAGAGTCATATGGGTGACAATAAAAAACCATCTCTAGGGTCATAGGTGTGACAACTTTGCTCCTTCATGCATATAAATATCCATCTTGGTCCTTGAAGTTGCCATGCTTACCTATTTTAGTCCTAATTCTTTTCAAAGTTGCTAAAATACCTATAAAGCATTCAAATGTGAGAAATAACACCAAATCATCTAAAATAACTTAATTTAAACATATATTAGCACCAAATTAAGCTTAAATCTTATCAAATATCTATGCATAAATTAAGCCTAACAAATTCCCTCACACTTGAACCTTCACTTATCCTCAAGTAACAAATAATACATACTTGAAATTTTCATAACTTTTATAAATTATATATGGCCTCATTATGCTTGTAATCATAATCACTTAAGCATTACAAAAGTATTGGCCCTAGGCACCAAGAAGGGGGGGTTGAATTGGTGTATAAAAAAAAATTGGAGTAAAGAGATATAAAAGAGTAGAGAAAGAGGCACATAATTTATAGTGGTTTGAGTATGATCGACCTTACATCTACTCCCCAATTCTCTGCAATTGGGTGTTCCAATAACTTCAAATGGTGTTTCTAAGCTCACACCTAACTTTTACACTTGTGTTTTCAAGGCTCACACAACAACCTTTACACTTGTATTTGTGAGGCTCACACAACCACCTTTACACTATGTGTTTTTAAGGCTCACACAACAAAATTTACACTTGTGTTGAGACTCATACAATAGCCTTTACACTATATGTTTTTAAGGCTTACACAACAATCTCTCTTTAGTGTTTTTGCAGGTTCACATTATAACCTTTACAAATGGTGTTTATGCTCACACCAAACAATCACTTAAAGAATAAAAAAGATTGAGTAGCAAAATTACAAGAGCTTGGTTATAAATTAATGAATTCTCTTGCATTTCCATATGTTTGATGAGGTATTTATAGTCTTCACCCACCAAAGAGACGTTGCAATAAACTTGGTAGCAAATCTCTAAAGTATGCTAGACAGATTTTGTATTAAATGCTTGTCAGGCTTCATTCATGGTCGCTGCTACTCTTTGCAGTTAAGATTTTCCAATTTCCTTATAAGAGCCCAAAAATGCGATGAAAATTGCCATTTGTGTCTAACGACGAGTCCACATGTCATCTTCTCATTGGTTCTCTAGGAAAATATAACCATTGCCTTTCACTTGCTCATAAATGTAGCGATCGCGATTTTTCTTCTATAGGGCGTGACTTAAGAAGTGAATTCGTCTGTCAAAATGTTCATCTTCTTCTACATGATTCGTGGTCGTTACCCATAAGTTGCCATCACAATTTTTATCTTTCAATGGTCACCTAGGACACTTGTCATGTTGTGGTTGTGGACTTGATTCCCTCTTGAGTTACTTTAAAATTCATGGTCATGATTGAGGCGTGACACACACTGCGAATTCGTCTATGACTTTGGCATTTCCATCTTTTGATGGGTCGTGACAGAAAAGTGGCCTGCGAATTCACCTGTCTAATTGTCAACCTACCTTAATCTAATTTGCGGTCGTGATATTTGAAGTTGTAGTCGCAAATTGGGAGACACTTTGCTTTCTTTAGAGATTATGGACTTCAACCAACTTCCATTATAGAGACTAACTAAAAACTGCAAAACAACAATTAATTGAAACATTAGAATTGATCAATCTCCTTTGTCAAGATCAAAAGAGGTTCAAGACTTAGGATTAACCATCCTACTTCAATAATCTCCCTTTTTTTTAATTTTGACAACTTAGATTGATCCAAAGGGGAAATGATGCAGAAATATGAAGTTGGAGTGAAGTATGATTCAATGAAAATTTAAGGTGAAACTTAAGGTAAAATTTCCTATGATAGTTTGATGCTCCCCTCAACTTATGCTATTTTTTGCAAATTATTTTCTCTCCCTTTTAGACTTAGATGGTTTCTAGTTTCTATCTCTCCCCTTTTGGCAAGATTAAAAAAAGGTTGTAAACATAAAAGGGAAATAAAAACAAGCATAAGCATACATAAGGAGCAAAATAAAAATGCAAATTATAAAGATAAAATGCATCAATCACATAAGATAATAATTTGTAAAGAAACACAAATTTATTTATTTATAACTATGGGATCATAATATTTTTAAACATAAACACAAACAAAAATAAGAAAATACAAAGGATGCCTAATCTAGAAGGTTGGAGAATCATCATTATCATCATAAGTTTCTTCCTCTTGCTCATGTGTGGCTCCTTCTGTTTCATCCCCATCCTCAACTTCTTCATTGCCATCTTCATCTTGTGTATCTTTAAATTTGGTGTAGTCCGAAAGATGACAAGAAGGAACCCTTAACTTCTTTTGAAGATCCACCATGTCACTATGAAGATGTGAGAGAAATAAGAATCTTCTTTTCATCATTCTCAACATCTTATCCAATTTTCGATTGATGGTGGCAAAAGACAACTTAGACTTTGGTTTTGGTTGAGGAGGAAGGATAAGAATTGCTCTTTCTTCAATGTGGAGCCTCTTCCTCTTAGATGATTATGAAGTTTCCATTTTATTAGCCCCAAATGCACCTAGGGTGTAGGCATAAGTATCAGGGTGTATGACTTTAGCATTTACTAAGTAAGTGAGGTCAAAAAAATTTTGAAAAGGAATAAGCTTCTTAGTGAGGAATTTTTCTTTTTCCTTATCAAGGGCTCCAACGAAATGATATATGGCAGTGATGTGTGAAGGCAGAAGGAATTGACTTTTGGGTTTTGCACTCATGTGGATCAATTGATCCACAAGGTATCGACTAGTTTGTATAGGTTTATTTTTGACAAGGTAGAAAAGGAATGCCAAGTCTTTTTGGGACACTTTCTAGTTACCATCACCTTTTGCATTGATGAAAAAGGTGATGATACGGTGGAGTATCCAATGGGGTAGGGATTTGATGTGTTTGGCCAAAGAGGAGTGAGGGTTATGTTTGGTTTCTATGGAGATTTTTGACAAAAACTTGGAATAGATAACATCAAGTGTAGAGATTATAAAAGGGATGTTTTCTTCGACTTGTAAATTGAAAAGAAAAGAAAGTTGTTCAAAAGTTATGTAGAAAGGATCGCCAAAGGCCTAGAATACTAACCACTATTGACCCGCGGAGGATTCGGCTTTACAACTAAGTTAGACGGTGCACATGAATTCTTATACAACTTATTCGTATTCAGGTTCATCTCGAAAGATGAACTCATTCTAGCCAATATTTGAGAGAAAAACACGAATTTCATTATTGATTCCCAAGGTTTCTAATAGGAAAGTGTAGGGGATCTTATTAGGGAGGATAATCTTGAAGAAATTAGCTTTGTATCTTTCCTTTTCCTCCTTAGTAACTCCCTTCATGAGTTGGAGTGTAGGGGGTACAGAGGGTTGAGCCACTCCCTTTTCTTTTTCTACTTTAGAGATCTTCTTTAGGGTCGTTGCAAGAGATGAAGAGAATTTAGAAGAATTTGATGTTTTGAAAGTAAAAGACTTTGAGAGTATGATGAAGTGATGAAAATCGCTATTTTGAGGCTTTATATAGCCATTGAAAAGGTATACAAATGGCTAGAAATGGTTTAATGAAAAGTTGAAAATGGTTGGCCATCAAATCACTTAATTGCTAGGTGGTTACCCAAATTTGCATCCATGAAATCATGAGTCGCGACCATAAATTCTGAAAAATGTGAGTAACGGACAAATTTTCCTCAGGAATATGTGCTTTAATGGTTAAAATTTTGAAAATTTGACCGAAATTCGCAGTGGAGTGAATATTTCGCTACCACGAATTAATGTTTTGTAGCCGGGTGATTTTGACTTGTAATTTTTGACCGTGAAGGAAGGATAGCGACCACGAATTATGAGTCAGCAAGGATAAAAATGAAAAACTAATTTTTGAAAGAATCAAAATTGTGATCCGCAAGGAAAAATCCACTTAGAAAATATCAGGCATATAATTAACAACCAATACACATAACATTCATACATTATATCAAAATTTTCACTTTAGAGAGGTTCCATCAAGCATTCCCAATTCTCTCTTAATGAAGTTCATTCTTTCTTCATTTAGAGGTTTAGTGAAAATATCTACAAGTTGATGATTTGTGTCAATAAATTCTAACACAACATCACCCTTTTGCATATGATCTATAAGAAAATGATGTCTAATATCTATGTGTTTGCTCTTAGAGTGTTGGATGGGATTCTTAGAGAGATTAATAGCACTTATGTTATCACATTAGGAATGTGATCAATCACTTTGCCAAAATCCTTCAATTGTTGTTTCATCCAAAGGACTTGGGTGCAACAACAACTCGCAGGAACATACTTGGTTCTGCGGTAGATAAGGCAACAAACATTTGCTTTTTACTAAACTAAGAAACTAAACATTCTCCTATAAATTGGCAAGTCCTGGAAGTGCTTTTTCTATCTAATAAGCTATCCGTATAATCTGCATCCGAATATCCTATGAGACTAAAGGAAGAATCCCTAGTATACCATAACCCTAAAGGAATTGTACCATGCAAATATTTAAAAATCCTCTTAACAACATTTAAATTAGACTCTTTAGGAGAAGATTAAAACCTATCATACAGACAAACATTAAACATGATATCTGGCCTAAAAGCAGTAAGATAAAGCAGAGATCCGATCATACCTCGATATCTCTTTTCATATATCATTTTGCCCGATTCATCCTTATCTAGCTTGATGATACCACTCATTAGGGTTTTAGCTACCTTGCAACCATCCATGCCAAATTTCTTGAGTATCTCCTTTGTGTATTTGACTTAGTTGATGAAAATCCCTTCCTTGGATTGCTTGATTTGTAGACCGAGAAAAAGCTTGAGCTCTTCCATCATGCTCATTTCAAATTCCCTAGTCATACACTTGGCAAAATCCTCATAAAGAGATTCATTAGTAGCATTAAAAATGATATCATCAATATAGATTTGAAAAATTAATGTGTCATGTTTATATTTTTTAACAAATAATGTGGTATCCACCTTTCCATTTTTAAAATCATTTTTCAAGAAAAATGGACTAAGCCTTTCATACCACGCTCTCAGAGCTTGTTTCAAACCATACAAGACTTCGTTCAATTTAAAAACATGGTTTAGAAAATAATGTGACTTAAAATTAGGGGGTTGTTCATCATAGACTTCCTCCTTAATGATTCCATTCAAAAATGCACTTTTCACATCCATTTGAAAAAGCTTAAAATTCATGTGACATGTAAAGGCTAAAAGAATCTTAATGGCCTTTAATCTTGCTATGGGAGAAAAGTTTCATCATAATCTATGTCTTCCTCTTAGTTGTATCCCTTAACAATCAATCTAGCTTTGTTTCTAGTGATGAAACCTTGCTCATCTAACTTGTTCCTAAACACCCACTTACAACCTATAATTAGGTGTTCTTTAGGCCTAAGGACAAGTTCCCATACCTGATTTCTCTCAAATTGGTTGAGTTCCTCTTGCATAGCAAATGCCCTACTTTCATCATCAAAAGCCTCATCAATTGATTTTGGCTAAAGTTGAAAAACAAATGCAAGATTATTATCTAAAAGATTGAGTTGAGATCTAACACTTACACCCATAGATGTATCACCAATGATCAAGTCCTTGGGGTGATATTTAGAAAATCTCTAATCCTTCGATAGATCTTGGCTTAGCCCTACTTGTTGTTGATGATGTTGGTCTTCATCTTCTCTTGATGAATTACCTTATTCCTTATCTTCATTTCTTGTAGAATTTTCCAATTTCAACTTCTCAAAGTCACCTATAAGATCTCAATAAAAACACCTTTCCCAAGATCAAGTTTACTAGATTCATAAAAAAACAACAATCATAGACTTTTCAACTACTATTGAATTTTTTTTAAAAGACTCTATGTGCTTTACTTGAGGTGGAATATCCTAAGAAGATACCTTCGTTGGTTTTTGAATCAAATTTCCTAAGATTATCCTTAATGTTCAAAATATAATACTTACATCCAAATACTCTAAGGTATGATATCTTAGGTTTTCTACCATTCCATAGCTAGTAAGATGCTTTATTGAGAATAGGTCTTTTAAAAACTCTATTTGTAATATAACATTTAGTGTTAATGGCTTCAGCCCAAAAGTAATTTGGTAAAGAATACTCATTGAGCATTGCCCTAACTATATCCACCAATATTCTATTTTTCCTCTTTATAACACAATTTTGTTGTGGTGTTCTCGGAGTTGAAAAATTATGAAAAACTTCATTATCCAAACAATAACTTTCAAATAACTCATTTTGAAATTCCTTTCCATGGTCACTTCTAATAAAAGATATGAAGTAACCTTTTTCATTTTGAACCATTTTTGCAAAGCTTTTGAAAGCATCAAAGGAATCATTTTTATGACCTAGAAAAGATACCCATGTGAACCTAGAGTAGTCATTTACTAGGACTAGTGCATAATGCTTTTCACCTAAGTTAGCACTTCTAGTGGGTCCTATCAAGTCCATATGAATAAGTTGAAGGGTTTAGTTGAACTTACAACATTTTTGGCTTTATGAGAGGCATGGTGTTGCTTCCCCATTTGGCAAGGACCACATATCTTGTCCTTGGATAAATTTAGCTTGGGAAGTCCTTCCACTAACTTTCCATTAGATAGGTTTTGAAGAAGATCCATGCTTGCATGTCCAAGCCTTTTATGCCACAACCAAGCTTCATTGCTTAAAGACATAAGACACTTAAAAGATTGGTTAGCCAAATTGTCTAAGTCAATTGAGTAGGTATTGCCTTTCCTTTCACCCTTGAAAATAACCTCATCATCCACTAAAGTGGTGACTCGACATTCCCTATGATCAAAGGTGACTTTGTTACCTTTGTCATATAATTGACTTACACTCAATAAATTATGTTATAAGCCACTAACTAAAAGAACATTATCAATTAAAGAGCAACCATTCTTACCAATGGTTCCAATGCCAATTACCTTACCCTTGGCATTGTTACCAAATGTGACATCTTCACCTTCTTTTTCCTTCAATGCCATGAATAGCTTTCTATTTCTAGTCATATGCTTGGAACATCTACTATCCACATGCCAATTGCTTGATTTGGTGGCTGCCATACTCCCCTACACAATAGAAGTAAGTTACCTTTTCTTAGGTACCCAAGCATACTTAGGTCCTAGGGGGTTAGGATTTGAAGGGTCCTCTAGTTTGAGGTGAGCCTTCCTAATATAACAATGAATATTGATGTGTCCAAATCTCATGCAATAATGGCATTAGAGTTTAGACTTGGGAATCTTTTCCTATGCACATGCTTAGTATGAGTAGGAGTAGAGAATTTCTTATAAGAGTGACCATGTTGTTTGTTGTACATGTAGGCATGGTTAGATCTTTGAGTCTTGGCTCTTGAGCTTAGGGAGCCTTCCCTTTGCCCTTAGGCTTAGGAGGCTTACTACTAGGAACACTTTTCTTTCCAATTACCTCAACCCTTGAGGTTTGAGGTTCTGAAGTTCTAACAAATGTGGTTTGAGATGATGAGGAGGCTCCATTGAAGCCTAGACCATGTCTCATTAGTGGTGATCTTTGTGACGCAATCAATGTGTCCAAGGCTTATTTTCCTTTATGAAATTTAGAGATTAAGCTTTTAAGTTCAATGACTTCTCCTTTTAGAGTGTCATTCTCCTTTCTTAGTGAAGTCATTAAAGAAGATGATGTAGAAAGACAATCCACAGATTTTTTGAGCTCATCATTAGATACTCTCAATTCTCTTACAATGTCATCGAGGGATTTATAATCATCCTCTAATTTTTGACATTTTCTTTTATAAGATTTCATTTATAACTTGTATTTGTCACATCTTATAGTTAGAGCCTCTAAAAGTTCTTCATCTATCTCATCAAATTCAAAATCAGAATTAGAATGGGAAGAAATACTTACTTTATTAGTAGAATCTACTTGTGCCATGAAACAAATATTGACAACTTCTCCTTCTTCCTCTTCTTTATTTGAGCTATCATCCCAAGTGGCTAAAAAGCTCTTCTTCTTCTCCTTGTCCTATCTCTTCTTCTTCTCCTTGTCCTATCTCTTCTTCTTCTTTAATTTGGGACACTCATACTTGATGTGGTCTTGCTTGCCACACTCATAGCAAGTGACATCGTTGGATTTTTCTCTTGGACTAGGAGCTGTCTTCTTGAAACTTTTTCTTTCTTTTCTTCATTTGATCAACTTCTTTGTCCTTCTTGAGAGCATTGCTAGCTCCTCCTCTTCCTTGTCATTTTCTTTATCACTTGAGGAAATTTCTACCTCCTTCTCCTTTGTTGAGGATTTGAGAACCTGGGTTCTTATTTCTTTTTCTGGTTTATCTCTTGGCCTCTTTTAGTTTTTTCATTTGCTCATCTTTTTCTAAGGCTAACTCATGAGTTAAGAGTTTGGCTATCAATATGTCTGTTGGAACCTTCCTAATCTCCATATTACAATCTTGGATGCTGCACACTCTAGCACTAAATTTATCTCAAGGAAAAGTTTTAAGGATTTTAGTGTTTACCTCAGAGTTTATGAGAATCCTTCTGGATTTCTTCATGTTGGTGATGATAGATAGGAGCCTATTCGTCATTTTGGTGATGCTTTCATTGTCCTTCATCATGAATAGTTCCCATTCTGTCACATACATCTCTAACTGGCTTGACTTAACTAGTGTTGTGCCTTCATGGTGGTTCTCAAGTGTCTTACAAATGGCATGTGTTGTTTAACAATGTTGCACTTTTCCAATCTCTTCTTTAAAGAGAGAGAGCTTAGAAGAATGGCCATTGCCCTTTTATTTTTGAAATTTGATCTCCGGTGAGCTTTAACTCATTCTTCCCTTGGGATAAGTTCTTCAATTCCATATACTACCTTAGTGGTGGCTTCCATTCTTTAACAACCACATCCTAAAGGTCCACCACATCTGTGTCAAGATAGATTTCCATTTTGTACTTCTAATGAGTATAGTCAGATCCATCAAAGTGAGGCTTGAGGTGTGAGTGGATTCCCTTTTGTGCCATTGATCTTTTCTCACATAATTAAGGCAAGAATGTGAGGCTTGGCTCTGATACCACTTGTTAGCCTTAGGCACTAAAAACGGGGGAGGAGGGTTAAATTGGTGTATAAAAAGAAAAATTTAGAGTAAAGAGAAATAGAAGAGTAGAGAAAGAGGCACATGATTTATAGTGATTCGGGTATAATCGACCATACGTCCACTCCCAAATGCTCTACAACTGGGTGTTCCACTAACTTCAAATGGTGTTTCTAAACTCACACTTAACTTTTACACTTGTGTTTTCAAGGCTCACACAACAACCTTTACACTTGTATTTTTGAGGCTTACACAACAACCTTTATACTATGTGTTTTTAAGGCTCACACAATAACCTTTACATTTGTGTTTTTGAGGCTCACACAACAACCTTTACACTATGTGTTTTTAAGGCTCACACAATAACCTCTCTTTAGTGTTTTTACAGGCTCACACTACAACCTTTACAAATGGTGTTATGTTTACACCAAACAATCACTTAAAGAATAGAAAAGATTAAGCAGCTAAATTGCAAGAGCTAGGTTACAAATTAATGAATTCTTTTGCATTTACATCTATTTGATGAGGTATTTATAGTCTTCACCCACCAAAGAGACGTTGCAATAAAACTAGTAGCAAATATCTAAAGTATGCTAGGCAGATTTTGCATTAAATGCTTGTTAGGCTTCATTCACGGTCGTTACTACTCTTTCACGATCACGATTTTCCAATTTCCATACGGGACCCCAAAAATACGGTAGAAATCCCTATTTGTGTCTAACGGCTAGTCCATATGTCATCTTCTCATTGGTTCTCTAGGAAAATATAGTCATTGCCTTTCGCTTGCTCACGAATGTAGCGATCACAATTTTTCTTGTACAAAGTGCGACTTAGGACGCAAATTTGTCTATCAAAATGTTCATCTTTTTCTTCATGATTTGCGGTCGCTACCCACTAGCTGCCATCACAATTTTTGTCTTCCAATGGTCACCTGAAACACTTGTCATGCAGTGGTTGTGGACTTGATTCCCTCTTGAGTTACTTTGAAATTCACGGTTGCGATTGAGGCGTGACACACACCACAAATTCTTCTGTGACTTTGGCACTTCCTGTAACATCCCTAGTCACATTCATTAGCATTATCACATGAGCATATGCATTAGATAAATAATCATTTAGAAGTACCATTGCATTTGGGGACATTGGAACATATATGTAGTGTTTGTATAGTTGTATGACAAATTGTTTT